>FN648554.1:0-48686 GCA_000310025.1 Ectocarpus siliculosus | reverse complement strand
TTTTTTTCCCCCCCCCCCCCCCCCCCCCCCCCCGGAGGGCCCCAAAGAAAGTTTGAGGGTTAGGTGTCGGAAAAACATTTTTTGTGCGCCCTTGTGTTTCCTTATATTTTTCTCTTTGTCGTTCTTATTTTTTCTCTCTTTTTCTGTGTCAGATGGCCTTGTCTCTGCTTGCGTGTGAAGCACCAAGATTAAACCAAGGGGTGTTCCTCTTTCTCTCAGGCCCGTGATGCTGACTCCTAGTATCAGTTGTTACCTCGCATAGCGCGCAGAGGCAGCGGAGAACTCCAGAATATCTGTCGTTTATTTCTATTTACTTGCGGACCCCTCGGGGCCAGTTTGTTTAAGCGTACCGTGTTAGGGTAAGTTAGCCTGTGACCACGGGAATCGACCGCGTCAACTGTTGGATCAGTACGGACATATCAAGGTGCTGGGTAGAGAGAGATCGGAACGTTATTTAATGTGGAGACAACGACAACAGCAACAATGATGAAGGTCGACCCGTCCTGCGTCGTTCGGTGTAAAATGATAAATGCGGAAGATGGACTGCGTAAAGATCCAGCGGTCTCTTTCGGCAGTGGCAAAGAAATATGAAATATGAAACCACATGCCGCAAAAAAAAAAAAAAAGTTGAGCGGGATACCGTAGGACACCGCCTTCTCCGTTGTTGCAGGCAGGTTTCCTTCCACAACCCGGGAGCCCAACCCACTCTTGTATTTCGGCCTACAAGACTCTAATCGACACAAGCACCGGTAGGAGAGTGCGTGGGAAATGCCGTGACAGCACAACTCACTCTACAGTAGTACTGCTGTCGTTGTAGCGCAATGTGGAAGATCTCCGAGGGGTCGTCCTGCGCGCGGTAACGACAACATGGCGAGAGCTCTTCGTGTACCTGTCGTCGACACATGTGGCAGCCGCGCGACACATGAACGGATGTTTGCATCACATTGTAATATGGTTCGCTGTGGAAGGAAGTATCCCGTCCAGTTAGGTCGTTGCGGTAGTACGCGGACGTCGTTCGGCGTCTACTTCATACCGCTGTTGCAAAAACACAGCAGTAATCGCGCTATGCATTCAATTTTTTGCTCTGGTTCACTTTTGCCTCCACAACCCGAGAATCCCACTGCTGTATCTCGACCTACAAGACTCCAATCAACAAACCAGCGCCGGCAGAAGTGCGTGGAAGATGCCGTGACAGCACAACTAAGTCGACACTCGTACGACTTCTATGTACAGTCGGCGTCTGGTCCATACTGCTGTAGAAATACAAAAATCGAGCCATCTTTTTTTTTTTTCCATGCTAATGACAAGAAATGTATCACGTCAGGACGACCATCTCGTGGGAATATATATAACATGATAACATGATATCCATCAGAGATATGTCACAGTCCTCACAACTCGGAGTATTACATGGTTGATAAGTGTTGTACTTCATGCACACAATATGCTCTTCTTTTTTACCAGGCGGTTACTGTGTTATGTACTGTATGTATATTGTAATTGCTATATGTACTGTATGTATGTCTGCTTAACAGCAGCATGTACTTCATCAAGTTGCAATCGTTGCTGTCGTCAAAAAGCTTGCACGAAATAAGTAGATGGATCGACTATTGGCCCACCGGAATGAAGGATATGGATTGGTGACGCGCGTCTTGGTAGTTGTATGGGACAACAAATGCTTTGAATACGAAGTTTTTGCATGATTAGACTATTGGTCTGCCCACGAAATGAAATGGTCGAGACGTGGTCCCGAACTTCTGTACTACACGACAACATGTAGTAAATGATTGACAGCATCGACCATAGCCGCGCAGCACACGTCGTCGGCAGTTTTCGCAGACCTAGTCGATATCTGTGACACCTTACGCCCCCCCCCCCGCCCCATTGGGGCGCGGGGGCCGATGCTTCACCTTCCTGTGCCTTCTCGCCGTTCGCGAGCGTCTTCACGTCTTCCCGTTTTGATAGCGTCTCCATACACCGTCCCTTCTTTCTTCTTCTAACGTGTGTTATTCTTTCTTCTTATTCCTAACTTCTCCCCAAACCCGCACTGTCATCATAACGGTGTGGCCGCCCATCTCAGTGTGGCCGCCCGCCCCGTTGGGGGGCGGGGGGCCAATCCTTAACCCTAGTTTACAACGACCTGACCCTAGAGAGGTTGTGGGGAGGTTGTGCACCAGATACAACCTGCTTTGGCCACCCGTGTCGTTTATTGCTTTCTTTCGAATTGCGTTTACTAGGGTATTGTCGAGGGCGTTGGCTGGTGTTTACCTTCCGGAGACACGGCAATTCTCTGTATTGTCAATCCTGTGCTCCTGTGCTTCGGTGCTGGTGTGCACACGCGGCTGTCACGTATGTTTTCACGGATTGACCAAACCCCGAACTCTCGAACTCGCCAACCCGCGAGACCTAACGTCCGAACCCTAGTAACACATGTGAGACGTGCTAGACCTAAAGTCCACACTGATGTACCATGTACATACGCCATCATAGATGTGTGTGCTGTACAGCGCCTCTAACTAACCGTTGGTTGCCGCTCTGTGTACGCAATCGTGCGCCCCTCCACATACCGCATTTTTGTCTGGAATTCCTCACCACACTCATCCGATCACGAACATTGCCCAACTGTGAGAGTACATGTTCCGTTGTTCGAACGTTTTGGCGGTCGGGGACAGCCCACGCTGTCGTATTCTGTTTCACACAAAGTGTACAGCGTGCGCAAGAAAAACAAGGCAACTAAAACTCCACCTCTATGCGACGGACACTGCGAGGTCAAACATCAGGTCTGAGGACGCCTGTGTCTTCATCTCGCTGCGACCCTCTTTGCTTTGCCGTCAAAGTGCCCCCACGCCCCGCCGAAAATCTTCCTCCAAGGAACCCGCGCGGTGCATACATTCGTCCGACGTCATGCCGGTCCCGCCGACGGGATGGCGGTGACCTCGACGGCCACGCTGCCGCCCGCCGTATCGCCGTCCGCACCAGACGCGCCCACCCTCGTTCGGCCGTGTGCTTCAACTCCCTCAGATCTCGGCGACCCTTCGGTGGCAACGCTGTCCATTCCACCGTCATCCCCGGGCCGACGGCCGCGGTCCGCGGTCAGCGGAGATGACCGTGCACGGGACAGGCCCCCTGCTGCCCCTCGATAGGGCGTAAGACCTAGCTCCCGTGAAAACGGTCGCGGCGTGCGGCGTGGGGAACCCGGCTGACATATCTGCCGTCGTGGCTTCTAAAAGAGACCACCAGGAAGATCCGGCCGCCGTCCCCGCGCACCGGTCCGCCCACGTCCTACCGCCCTTCCCTGGGGTGATCTCGATTCAATCGCTATCTGCGAGCGGGCAAGCGCTCCTTCCCACAACAAGAAGCAGCAGCAAAACGAAACCGAGTTCATGAGTTTTCATCCAGGCGAATAACGGGAACATAATGGCATAAAGTACTTCGTGTGTAGATCGCACGAATGAGACGGCTAATGTAGGTACTGCTGTTGAACACAAGCCCCACCAAACCAGGCCCCCCCACCACGGTCGCCAATCACGAGTTATGTATTCGGTTCAGACATATAGAAAGCCAAACAAGAGTGATGTGTTTGGTTCAGGCGCATGCAAGTTTTCGTGAATCCCCCACTTCGGCGACCCTGACAGGGAGCAGTGTTGAAACAATCAAGTTCACCGACCATCGCAGCCAAACACGATTGACTTGTTTGGTTCCGGCTGATATTCGTCGCGTGAATCGTCAACTGCGACAACCCTGGTAGGTAGCAATGCTCAGAAATTATAAGCTTCCCGGTCCGCCAAACACGATTGATGTGTTTGGTTCAGGCATACTCAAACCTGCGCTGGAAAGAACAAAGCAACGGTCCATTGTTTCTACTTTAGACCACGAGAGAAAACAAATTATACATACGTATATAGCAGAAGAGCTTATGACGCGTACACCTTGATTTTAATATGCTTTCAGCTTTGTTGCCGTTCTAATCCAAATTTCGTTTTCCTCATGTTCTGAAACATGGCCGAACCATGGTTCGATCGTTACCCGGACATAAATTTACACGTACTATTGGCTTCTTCTGCGGTGTATTTTCAACATGCGCGTTTCCGACATTCCGAGTTCATTCCGGCCTCTCTTTTAAGCGTGCGTCCTTTTCGTATATTCCAAGTGCGATGGTGCCGACTTTCTATATACGGACGCCAAAGTATTTGTAGCGAAATAGGCTACGTCAGAGTAATTGTTCTGGATTAGATTACATGCAAAGGGGAGTTTTGTTGTAGGAGCAGACGGAAACAAATCAAGGTTTATTGAAAGTAGTCAAATTTGTAACGTCGTTGTTAGGGTTTGCATAATTTGCTACGGAAATACGGGGTCCCCTCCCAAGCGGGAGCATGGGAGTAGCCACCACCTCGGCACTCTATCGAAGCTAGGTGTTCCCAAAGTCTTACGAGGACTAATCTAGAGAGAGCAACGCAGAGACAAGGAGCGAGGTGGACACTGTGAGGGCTTCGAGTGGTTTGCCAGCTGGAGGAGCGGCAAACAAAATTTGGTCTACAGATCTGAACGTTGCTTTCGACGTCCCTTGTCAAAGACTATAGTCTTTGGTTCAAAGGTTCTGTTCACATCCAGTTTCAACCGCAACAGACTTGCGAAGATTTATTTCCAAAACAGTTGTACGTCACAACAGACTTTCAAAGGTTTCATCGATATCCATTGTCTAAGGCAATGGATATCGATGAAATTGTTATCGGTAGCCATCGTTTCCTGCAATAGATTCTTGGGCGCTCTATCGATAGACATGTCGATAGTGATAGGTTTCGAAGCACAACATCGATAGTCATTGCCTACGGCAAAATATCCTCAAGGCCGGAAAGGATATCCACTTACACTACATAGAACATGTTCGAAGTCTTCGTCTTCTATTATTGCCAGCAATGTGTACGGGAAGAAAGCCTTCGAAATCTGTAGTTGCCAATCATGCCTATCAAAGACGCCCGTCGGCACTTGGTGTTTCCAACAAGCTCTATTGAAATACGCACGATTCCATCGACACACATTGCTCCTTTCAATCGACTTTGCAAAATGCAAATCGATAGACATTGCAATTCGTACTGGATGGCACACGGGGTCTGTCGATAGGCTCGGTCTTTGGCAATAGAATGTGAACTCCAACGACCGATAGCCCTCGCCGACGGCTCGAGGCTCGTCTGGGAGTTAGGATTGTGTTAGGTGGCTCTGTTCAAACCAATAACAAGCTCACCTACCACAGTCGTCAAATACGATTGGTGTGTTTGGTTCCGGGATAAACAAAATCTGCGTAAATCACTACATGCGACAACCTTGCCAGGCAGCACTGTTCGAAATTCAAGCTCCCCCACCACGGCCGCGAAACACGATTCAAGTGTTTGGTTGCCGCAGATACAAATCTGCGTGAATCCCTCACTGTGAACACGATTGATGTGTTCAGATGCCGAGCAAACTACCGTACGTACCCGGAGTGTGGATGATTCGAATGGCGTCGTGACTTCGTACGATTGCAGCAGCTGTGGCAGCCAGAGCTGACGAGGCACTTGAACCACTGCCACCACACACGATTGGTGACTTTGGGTACGGGGAAATCACGTCCAACATGGTGACCGAATTAACCCGGCAGTTGCCTTTCTCTCTCCTGACCGATGTGGAACAACTACTTTTGCTGAAAGAAGTCTGTGTACATGATTGGGATGACTGGGCAACTTCGTACATTGACAACAGCCAGCGGTGTCAAATCGGGTCCTTCGGGCCCATCGACGTCGACCATGAAACACGATTGATGTTTAGAGTCATGGAATCACGGGCGAAATAGGTGATTATATACGCCAGCTATAGTCAGTAGAACTTTCTGAAAATCGAAACCACCGACGACTTAGGTTCCGGCAGTAACACTCTCTCTGCGTGAATCGCCCAAGGCGACAGTTTTGGTAGGTAGCACTTGGTGACAACCACAGCCGACCGCTAAACTCTGTTGATGTGTATGGGTCCGGCCTTAGGTCTCGTTGTATTCATGCGTGAATCGCCCCCAAGGCAACAACCATGGTAGGTAGCGCTATGAAAGACAAGCCTACCGACCCCGGCCGCCATACACTCTTGATGTGTATGGTTCCGGCATTTACACTCTCTGTATTTATGCTTGAATCGCCCCCAAGGCAACAGCCCTGAAGCACTTGTTGACAAAAAGGACCACCAGCCACGGCCGCCAAGCGATATTTAGGCGCCGTGGTCCCGGTACAAGTGGTACCATTTCTTCTGCGTGAATCGCCCAAATGCGACAACACTAGTAGGTAGCACGGAAACACTGCTGTTGGCACACAGGACCATCAACCGAGTAGTAGTGGGTTTTCTCTCTCCCCAAAAGACCAACCGTTCAACTACTCCCTTAAAACAACTCTAGAAACCTCACCAAAGGAAATAAGGGCTTCGTACCCGTTTCCGTTCCCCCACTTTTGAACGAAAATGGATGTGTGGGCGGGAAAAATACACTACTTTCTTGGTCACCTGTTCTATGTTGGCCAGTGCCTTAATCCTTCGGCGTGCCCACGTACTCCGACGGTCCCCTCTCGCGCTCACAAGCGCTACGACCTACAACACCAGTACACGTGTGCTCTCCTGTGATGTCTAGAACGTTTTGGTGGGGGGCACACGGAATCTAATACATGTATACCAGTCTCCAGTTTTCCAACAATGATGTTTTTCAACTCTTAGGGTTTCTTCAAACTGCAGTTTATTACGTCTTCGACAACAAACTTGGCTTTTGTTGATTTCTGTCGCGTTGCTTCATCATTATCGGTTTCTAGATCACCAGGATAGAAAGCGAGAAGGGGTAGGAACCGGCGCTGAGAAAACAAACGATCAACGCTCCTGATTCTCCCTCAAACACTGTCTCATTCTCTCTCTCCGAACGCAAGTCAGCTAAATCCAGTCGAGGGAAACACGGCCTGCACGCAAGGGTCTGGAATGACCAAGTCCCCAAATGGCACTCAACCATTCAACTACTCCCAAGCCGAGGTCTACTCCAGACTACTGCCTTCATGCAGCCGGTCATTCTACTGCCCACGCGCAGTCAGCCCCTCGTACCCCATATCGTACCTTCCCCCGGCCGTCTTAAGTTAGTTTTCGCGACACCCTATGCGAGTCCTCGACATTGTTCTGAGCATACTGCTTGTATTAATCCGACGACAATTTTCCTTCTCTCTGAATCATCCGCTCAGAAAGGTCCCGGCCTGTTGCTAACGCCGTAGAGCCCCCGATACGTAGCGAATATAACGCATAGTGTTGGGGGTCTCGCCCGGACTCTGTGACGACGTCTCGGAGCGCCCTCAGTGCTCTACTGTACTTTGTCACTTGCACCGCCCCCCCCTTCTCGCGGAAAGACGATAGTGGTGCGGAGTCGGACAACGTCACATGACACGATAACAACTCCACAACAAGAGCGACTGCCCCGCCACTCGCTCTTACCCCCGACTGCGGTCCCCTAACGTGATCCCGCGTCCGCACACGAATGTTCCCTTTCTCATCCTGATCACCCTTGTGGCCACGAAAACGCAACTCTAGCCGATCAACCTTGCGATAGTTGCGGAAGTCTAGTTGCTCGTTGCCTGGAAATAGAGCTATTTGTACGTTCCCCCGGGTGAGACATTGCGTTGCGTGTGGTACCCCAGCGTCGTTGGCGAAAATCTCGTCAGACGGAGTCATCAAAAAGAAACTGAGAACAAGACACTGCCATATGACCCGTGCGCCTTCTCCGCAACCCGGGACCCTGCATTCCGCGTCAAGCAGCATGCCCTAGGATATTGGTAAACGACACGACGTGGGGTGCCTAGAGCTACATGATTCCTTGCGATCCCCTGCAATGCATATTTTAGCAACGGCGACGAAATGTCCAGCTCAACAGACGCGTCCACCCTGTGGTGAAACTACACCGCTGCGAGCTTCCCTGAAATCGCACTACGGAGTTGCTCCCTACCTCAAAGCACCATGCCGAAAAATCAATCAGCTCCCATACCATGCGATCGTTGGAGATGCTGGCTCGGAAAAAACGCGGTTTGCCTATCATCCCTCGAAACGTGCACCAAGGCTTGAAACCCGATGCGTAAGTGCGTCTAGACGACGGCGCAGTTGATAGCCCGACGAGCTGCACGCCAACATGTCGGAGACTACGTCCCGTCCTGCCTGCCCGAGTTCTGGCGCCTGCCACTGAGGTAGCCCCTCCCGCTGTCCGGGAAGGCCCGCGCCTCTATTTGGTTTTCCCGCTTTTTCCGTTTCGGAAGAAGGAAGATGCCTTAGGCCTATAGCCGCTTCCCCCGACCGCGTCGCCTGCCCCGCTTCCGCCTCCGCTTCCGGTGCCACCGCTAGCCCGGCCCTGGTTGCCTCGAGCATCCCCCGTGAAGCCCCTGCGAGCGCCCCATGATGTGCATTCCGAAACGGGGTCCTTGGCGTGTAGGTATCGGCAGGTGGGGTTCTCACAGCCTCCCTTGACGTGCGCGAAGGAGATACGCGACTCGCGGCGGGGGTACCCCGCACTCGTCCAGGATGCCTGCTCGTTGGACGCCGGCCCTTCTTTGCGCATACGCTTCGTCGGCGACCTGACGTCCGACGGAGGGGCCGACGGAGGGGCCGGCCAAAAAAAGGAGTCATTTCCCGGCCCCCCAGTCCCGATAAACTTCCTCGTGGTGGTGAACTTAGGCGTGGGCACCGGGGGGTAGTGCTCGAAGCTGACCGGAGGAGCGATGTAAATGCCTCTGATATTGTGCGCGGCAGAATCGTGTAGACGTGTTGAGCGTCGACGCGATCTGCGGGCTGATGTGGACGTCTGGGTAAGACGCTTGCCACTGGGAGACCGTGAGAGTGCTCATGAGGGGGCGCCGAGCACGAACCAGCCAGGCCATGTGCGTGTGAAGGTTCTTCCATTCGGACTTAGCTTCTTTCAGAGACATCTTTTGGACGGCCGCAGGCGGTGTCGCCGGCGTAGCCGCATCCGGTGGCGGCCCCTGAGTCCCTAACAGCTCGACCTCCCCCGCAGACTCCTCCGCAGCACCACCAAGATTGCTAATGGAAAGGTCGTCGATCTGCGCTTGCATCTGATCGACAACCTCCTGGTGCTTATCCTCCTTCTGCTCGAACTTCTCGGTGAGTTGTTGCAGCCGCTGCTGCAGAGCGGTAATGGGTGACGGCCCCTCCGACTGAGAGCGAGTGGCGGTGGCCACACCCCGCGTCGCCGTCCGCCGCCGGCGGTTCGCGCGAAGACTATAACGGGCAGTCGCCCGCCCTACCCCCGACCTAGCCGACAACCGTGCTGACGATCGCGCCCTCGTAGGACCGGCTGCCTCCGCACTGTGCGCATTCATACGGGACCGGGTGACCCGCGCCTTTGCTGCCGCGCGTGGCGGCATATCTGGTCATGTTGAAAATTTTCGGGCGACGAAAAGTTTCAACGCACGGCGTCAGGTTTCATCGACGATCGGCGTTCGATCGACTTGCATTGGCACTCCGGATCCGACTACCTACTGAGGAGGCGGTGGTGACCGAAGACAGCCCCCGAGCCCAGTAACAGGGCACCGTTAGAGCGACGTTTCTTCGGTTATATTTTATTGCACTCCGGATCCGACTAACTGCAAATTTTGGCAGCGATGGCCGAGGCTAACCCCCAAACTCAGCGACAGGGCACCGTTCGAGCGACAATTTATTCTAGTTAAATATGGCACTCCGGATCCGATTATCTACTGAGATGGCGGCAACGGTCGAATCCAGCCCCGACCTCCGCAGCAGGGCACCGTTTGAGCGACCATATATTATTGTTTTATCATTGCATTTTGAAATCAATGTCCACCCCGGATCCGACTACCTGCCTGAGGTCGTGGAAACGGCCGAAGACAGCCCCGAGCTCAGCAGCAGGGCACCGTTCGAGCGACAATATATTGTTGTTCAACATTGCATTTGTATGCATTATCCACCCCGGATCCGACTACCTGCTGAGGTGGCGGCAACGACCGAAGCCAGCCGCCAACGCAGTAACAGGGCACCGTTCGAGCGACATGATTTCGCCTGCATACGATATGGCATTGCAGGGGAGATATGGGGGGAGGTATCATGCATCAGCAGAATCGCCCACGACCCCGTTTGTATTTTTGTCCCGTTTTTGTTTCACTTTCGTTTTTCAGTTGGCTGTTTCCGTGCTGCAGCCGCGATGGCTGCCCAAAGCGACCCCCGCTGCTGCCACACGCGCCTCAGACCGAACGCCGAGAGGGGAAGAGAGGAATTGCATGAGGCAACGCGAATCGTGTCGCGCTCAGCGCGTCGTGTTCGCTTCTGTGCGCTCTGCGCTCTGCACCCACCTGACAGTAGCCTCTCCCGCCTGCGAATGCTTCTTTCGTCGGGCCCACGTGCCTCCCGCCTGGGGTCTAGCCGCCAGCCTGAAGAGAAAAGGCACTCGGTCCCGTCAGGTGGACACTACTTTCTTGGCGACCTGTTCTATGTCGGCCAGTGCCTCAACCCTTCGGCGTGCCAACGTACTCCGATGGTCCTCTCTCGCGCTCACGAGCGCTACGACCTACAACACCGGTACACATGTGTGCTCCTGTGATGTCTAGAAACTTTTCGTGGGGGGCACACGAAATCTTTTCCACGTATACCAGTTTCCGGTTTTCCAACAATGATCCTTTTCAACTCTTCTTGCGGTTTCAACAAACTGCAGTTTATTCCGTTTTCGACAACAACTTGGCTTTTGTTTGTCTACGCCTGTGTCTACGCCTAGAACAAACCTGCCCACTTTTTCTTTGGGCACAGCCGTATGGACAAGACATCGGCCGAGAACGTTGGCCTACCGCGACGATCATGACTGGAAGGGTTGCCCTCTGCGACGACGAAGCATACTTCAACGCGATGTGAACAACGGTGCGCGTGTCGTGCACCTGTCACAAGATTTTGCCGATCAAGAGATGCACGTATAGGTGTCGCCATATTGCGGTCGCCTCGCAATGGGACTAGATGGGAATATGTTCTACCGGCACAAGTGAACCTAAACTTGACGATTGACACAGCAATACGCACTACGCTGCCGTGACATGTTTGTTTTTATGCTTGAGTCGGAGCGGAGCACCTCCTGCCGACGAACGTTGCTGCACGCTGCGGCAGTGTTCAAAAGTATTTGGGCTATGTCTTACTCCTTTGTCGGGTGCCCCTTTGGATCGTGCAGAACGTCGCGATATCTATTTTCGTGTACACTACTGCACCAGGGTTATGCAAGCTCGTGAGTGTCCATGAGTAGGTTCGCATATATATGTGCTTCCTCTCCTTTCCATGCATATTTCTGGATGTGAACGCGCCTTGGCGTTGCCCAGTACCGACTGTGAGTTTAGGTTATGTCGTACGTCTTTGTCTTGTGTCGTTTTGGATCTTCCAGACCGCAGCGCCATCTGTTTGTGCGTACGTATCTAGATCTACATACACGTAGTACGTATGATTGTCCATCAGTAGTCTCATGCGATGAAAATGGAACATGGAAGAGAATATGATATTTTGTCAGCATACCTCACAAAATTCGGAGAGGAAAAGTCTGAGGTGTACCCTGCTGAGTCATTGTTGTTTCGTTTGCCCTGGATATCCATTTTCCTTTTACTCGGGGGATGACACAATCTCTAAATTGTTGTTTTTTAATAAAACCCCGCGCCTGTCGCGAATCCTGAGAGCCCAGCATATCTTTCCTATCCGTTCGTCTTGGAATTTCAGTTTCCCTCGAAACGTCATCGCGTTGATCTACTCTCTGTCTGTCGACCTCGCATTTTCATTCGACGATGTCGTCCCTCTTTTTCCGTCCACTCATTCCCCCGGCCCCGCCGTCCGTGCTCTCGCTGCATTTCATCAGTCTTCCACAACGTTCACTACAGTCTGTGTAGACACTCTGTCCTTTCAATAGACCGTGGAAGCATTCCTCGATAACGTCACCACGTGCGTTTTTTCTCGCTTTTTCTCTCTATGTGTCTCTGTCGCTCTCTTTCGCTTTTCCTGTCTCGCGCACGTCGTCCCACGATCCATCAACCACGCCCTCTACTTTCGCCCTTGACGGCAGTGCTGGCTACTTACAAGAGCAATGGACATATATATGTTGATGTTGGTTTGCCGAATATTGGAACTTTATCACGCTTTTGTGAGGTTTGCTCCGACACTCGGTAGCTCAACTATCGTCGATAATGGAGTTGTCGGTTGCTGCCGGTTGTGACTCCAAGACCAGAGAGTTCGATGACAGGTTACGCCGGGTATTCCAAGTATCGCCGAAGGCCTAGTTTGGAAGGCAGGCCCCAGATGAAGTGGCGGTCACGCGCTAACCGCAGTTGGGTAGACATTGGGGCCAGCGTAATCGCTAATCATTTGGGCTGGCTCTTGAATCTTCGACGCGGTTAGTCGACCAATCGCTTGCACCCGAAACAGGCGTACTGTGTGGAATCATATTGTAGGAATACTGATTGTTTCAGGGAGCTCGGCCGTGATTGTACTATTCGTATACAGCAGACATACTTACATAGCGCGCGTACATGTGTCTTTGGGTTTGCCCACAAACTTGACTTTTGATCGTGTACGTTCGCCTTAAATAATCCAATGCGGCTTTTTGAATAATGAAAATACACACATGCTGGCACCACTGCCCGTGTAGCATAAAGCTCGTGCTTCCGTCGCGCGTATTGACCATACGGCAGTGGGGCACGTCCAAAAAGACACAAGTTTTCTAATTTAGGGTTAGGTTATCATCTCCGTTTGACGTAATACTGCAGACGTACGATCTCCCACACGACCCACACACTCTACCAGCACATGTCGCTACAAGTTGGGCTTAGGATCGGATGCCACCTCCTGGTGCAAGTTGAATAACCACTTCAACTGTTGCGCCGCATCATTTCCTGTCGCGAAACGATCGTAGTTCCACCGCCAACCGTCCGTTCCACGTCGATTGTCTAACGACAGCAGTTGCACCGCGACACACGTTTGCTGTCACTTTTCCTCTTTTTACGTTGGTGGTGTAGCTTTTGTTGGTGATAAGCTTGCACCAGTAGCGCGTACTGCTGGGCCGTTTTGGAAGGGTTACCGCAGGTGCTCACTCAGAGGCAATACAACCCGGTGTGCGCGAGGTGCAACACTGCTGAGTGCTGTTACCCAACTTGGTGACCTCCGGCACGATGAGATGCAATATGTCATTGATGTTGTTACGGACGGCTGGTGTGGTGCACGAGCCAGCTCTCCATCACTAGAAGCAATAAAAGGAAAAATATATTCCTCGAATAGACAGAACAAAATGGTGCTTATTGGGGGAACAGTTTCGGATTGTGACTTCGTTAGGGTAGGTCTTAAGGAAGAAATCCGGTCTAAGAATGAAGGAGTCGGATCTACCCAAATCCGGACAGAAATGGCCTGTGTGTTTTAACGGGAGATCTGCCACATGAAAACGAATCTCTGCAGTCCACCGCGAATAACCCGAGAGGTCCGCCGCTTGCCAACTGCCAGATTACTGTTGTGACGTACTGTTATGACGTGGCCACACCACATGGGCAGCTATCGCTCCCGACAAGCACACACCAAACGCGTACATGGCCTCTGTGCGGTACTGACACGATGTCCATATGCATGTGAGAGTTTGAATCGAGCCTCGTCCGACGGAAAGCCGTCAATTCGTCTGTGGATTTGAAGGTCGACAACCCACGGAAGATTGCCCCACAGACCAACACATCCACAACACGTTTTTTTTCGGCACCAGTCACGTGTCACCCCACCTTTGGGTTGGCTTTTACTGCTCTCTCTTTCCTCTGTGCTCGGCGGTGGATGGAGTTCGTGTGGCTTTGGGTAGGTGGGGGTGGGCACGCGCCGTGCATGGGAGTTGACCGTGGTCCCGCAACTAATGACGCTGTTCACCCAAATCGGGATCCGATTAAATGATATCACCTTTTTTCAAATCCCGATTTGGTTTTGGGTCGTCCTGTTTTAAGTCCTAAAGATTCGACGGGTTCCATAACATTTCAGCCAATCAACAACAGATTTCTTTGGATCTTCCGGTCTTCTAACCAAATCTGAATGTGATTTCAACATCCGATTTCTTCGTCAAGACCAACCCTTAGCTGTTCGGAAAATTTGGGTCACGAGGGGAAGAAATTCAACCCCCTTCCCTGTTTTCCTATGAGAAGAGAGCGCGAAGTGGTGTAGCATGCCGAGTAACGAGCGGAAGCTGCAGAGCGCTCGAAGAGAGGGAAGGAAAGCAGTGGCCGCGCGACGCATTAGGCGGCAGTTCAGCAATAATCCCGCCCTCCCATCCCTTTTCTTTCGAACGTGGGGGGATAAGCTCGGGAGTATTCTATTATGTTTCTCGTTGGGATGTTTTAGAATGGTTTGTATCATTTGGGGCTTGGTCAGCTTCGGGACTTCTATGTTTGCATTCGTAGTCCCCCGGCTGGTATTATTTGCGGGGAGTGACACAGGTTTGAGTCAACGCCGTGCCACGTAGCTTATGTGGCTGGCGAGACGACGGGCGTTCGGTGTGTCTCACTCCCGAACGTGTCTCCTAGACACCGAAGAAATATTCAAGCAATTCGAAAGAAAACAAAAACTGGGGACCCCGAATGGTCAATCGGCTATCTTGGGGTTTACCCGAGAACGTTTCTGATCTTGCTGATACTGCAGACCTACCATGCTCACGCAATATGACTGTCATAGATCGGGTACGGCTGCTGTTGTCTTACGTTGCCAACAGCGAACACATAACTTGGCTACCGTTTTATGTACACGGACACGTAAACACCCCTGACATCGGCATGCCTGCCTGATGAAGACGATTCTCCAAGGGTCAAGATCGACAGACGAAGATTAGTTATGGCGTGGTGACTCTCGTACGGCGATGCCATCCGCTGGCCCACAAATTTACTTTCAAAGCGATATTCCCATACACCAAGGCGGTAGTGTGATCCCAGTGCCCGTACCGCCCGAAGAGCAAGCGGCCGCCATACCGTCGTATCCTATGACGTGGGGCATATGTTCTGAACCGGAGGGGTAGAATCTTATATCGATCTGTCGGCCAGTAGCCGTGTGTCTGACCTAGCTGCAATTCATTGGCTTGACAGGAGTTGCCGAGTACAACGTGAACGGGGTGACGTACCTGACACCAGCCGATCAAGACATTTTGCCCTATCGTATCGGAAAGCAGCTCCCATGGAATCACCTCGGCCGCAAGAACATCGGGTACATGTACGCTATTCATCACGGAGCTGAGGTGGGTGGCAACAGAACAACCTGATCATGACCATGATGGCCAGCTAACCCAAAAATGCCACTCATTGAGAAAATCGCCAAGGTATGTCACATGCCAAGGAGATGGAGGTCCCCGAAGTAAAGACCCGTTCCCCTCTTCCGATGACAATTCATGAGAACGTGATGAGAAGACCATATCAAGGATTTGGAAAGGTTGAAAGATGGTATGAAACGGAGAGTCGGGCCGTTTCTTCTAGCCAGAAACTCGTTAGAGAAACTTTAGCCCTACGATCAAATAGAGACTCTGACAACTTCTTCCCGCGGCACGTCTGTTACTTTCGTTGTGACACCATCTCTACATCAGGTTATTTACGACGTGGATGACAGGAACGCGCTCGTCGACCCGCAGCAAGGTGTACCTCATTCTGACGTGTCCTCATCTGGGAAGCCGGACGTATTTCGCTTTCACAGCGACGAATCCGCCATCGTGCACAACCCGTACCCTTGCTTTGGTGCGCCTGGGGTAGTCTGGCCGAGAGGATTCCCTCTGAACAAGGTTCAACTGGTGGACTCGTCAACCTGTAGCTCGGAGGGTGCAATGGACAGCCAGGTTATCGGAGTGGTCCAAGCGCTAGCCAATCATGACCCGGACGTTGACGCAATATATCGGATGACTTACCCACCCGGCGGACTACCGTTCTCCTTTGTAGCTGAAGATTCTTCGAAGGCAGAGACCAGGAATTTACGAGCCGTTCCGGCCTCGGCGTTTACTCCATACAATGCACAGGTTGGTTTATCGTTTCCCACGGGTGATGTTTATTGTCGTGACAGGCGACAAAAATGTCGTGACGGCACGAACGAACAAATTGGGCCCTACTGTAATGGCGTGTAAACATTTTCGAGCCTCATAGTGACATGGGTCGACCCTGTGATGAGGGATATTTTTGGGGGACATCGCCGGTATCGACTACCTCAGTGCGGTCTGCGAGAGATTCTACCCTATCTGTATATCGAAACCATTGTGCGGGGTTTGTACAACCTCTACGGCAAATGCATATCATTGGATGTCTAGAATTGATACAACACCAGGCTATAAGTACGGATTGGCGTGTACCTTGTACCATGTTGACACTCGACACAGGGCAATCAATTGAATAATACCGACAATGTTATGTACGCCTGTTGCTGGTTCTCAAACAATGGCTGAAGGCAACCCTTCATTTTCAAGTTGCATTTTGGGGTTTGCTGCTGCCAACAACGGTCGACGGAAGGGTAAGCGATACCTGGAGAAGCTATTTCACTCAGGCTCTGCTCCCAGCGGTTGGCGCTGTGGCTGCCTTCTCGCCTGGTTGGGTGGAACAGGTCAGGATCAACGTGAACGACTAGTCGTAAGATGCTTGAGGTGCGTAAATGAAGATCATAGTGGGTGGACATCACCCCCCCCCCCGTTTGTTGCATGTCCCCTTGGGGTATATGCCGTTTCGCTGGCAGTCTCGTGTGTGATTCGCTGTCGTCTACCAGAATTACATGGTGTAGCCGAGCCTGCTGACAAAAGGGCGTCTTGTTTTGCAGACCATCAGAAGTCGTATTAGTATACCACCATGGGACAGAACAACCCGTGAGGTTGTTACTGGTGGCGTCAGGTGTGCCGTTCTTGGACAGGATCGGCGTAGTAACACGATTTTTCATGCGATCTTGGGGTTATCAGCATAGCGGGGGAAGCATACACATCTTAGACTTCAACTCTCTGCCACATGTTTCTGGGTCCTGGTCGTCGTGTCAGGTAGGAAATCCGCGCAACTATCTGGCAGATTTCAAGGCCGAATTTCCTCTCTACCAAAGGAGCGGGGCACTTGTAGAGTTTCTTCTGCAGTACCGGGATCTCGTTTCAAACGCGTCAGCCCTGCCACTGGAGATTGAAGCCCTCGCTGTTGCAATGTACGAGTACGGCATTGTCGAAGACGAGGACGTCGCGCTCATGCAGGTGGGCGTTGGTTGGACTTTCGGCAAGGTCCACGGCGTACTTTGATGTTAGGATGCACGGTTGGCACTTGAATTTCACTGCTAGATCTCCGCACGGTTCACAACGCGTGCGGTACACGTACATTGTTAGCGAGGTCCTTCTTGCCTCCTTGTCATGCAGATTTGCGCTTGTGACGCGATGAAGGTGGCAACTACCGTCTTTTACATGTTGCAAGGAAAGACGTTGAGTAGGTAACAATGTCTCCCAGACCATCAAACATCTCTATGGTTCTGGGCACACCTAATCGTGTTGCTGCAACGACACCTCGACAGGCCTGGCTAGAGGATCTCCGTGATGCTGGCTACGCATTTCCTGAGTACGATATGCAACACCAATCTACTGCAGCTGGCGTTGCAAGGCAACAGCACACCAGTGTTGACGAAAAGTTGCCGGCGTTGCAGATTGGAAGGGGACAACCTTCACCAGGTGAACTACCTCGCGTTCTGCTGGTGGTGGCGATACTGTCTGCCAGGCCCGAACGGAGAAACGCCATCAGATCGACCTGGTCAGCGTGGGGAGATGAGCGTGTGGAGCTCCGCTTTTTCACGGAGGCCCCTGCCGAGAATAACCCTGACGCCGAATCTATTACAGCCGCCCTAGAAGAGGAGATGGCACTTCACCAAGATGTTGTACTAATGGATATCGACTCGGGTATGAATTTCGCGCTCAAGCTTGTGTGGGCCATGCAGTGGATGTCTCATCGGTGGATGTTCAATTTCTTCCTTCGTCTGGACGACGACTACTTCCTTTGTCTCGGGCGCCTCCTACACGAGCTAGAAACAACCTTCAAGACTACACAAGAGCCCCCCAAGATTTACGCCGGCCACATCACTTGCGGTCGGAGCGGCAACACAAGGATAGACGAGGCGTACATGCTTCTATCCACCAGCCTTGTTACCAGAGTGCTGTCGACCACTGACCTTATGTGTGGTGGTCATGGCGGGGTCACTGCCGGGTGGTGGTTCACACCGGGCAACCCGCTCAACGAGGCCGGCGATGTTACATGGGTTCACGATCCTCGACTGGATCACTCCGGGAGAGCTCTCAAACAAGAAAGTGCCGATAACGTGTGCAAAACGCACATGGGGCTGCACAAGATATACCCGGACACGATGACGGAGGTTTGGAACAAGAGCCAAGCTTACGACGACAACGACCATGGTGTTTCGCTCTTGCACTACATTACCGATCAGTCCTGTAAACATGTGCCTGCTGGCGTCAGTCAATCGACTTTTAACCGTGATCATGCTCAACCCTGCGAAACGTTCACGGGAAATACCAAGATCCACTGTGGTGCGGGTGGTTGTTGATGATCCTGCTTCGACAAGTGGATATCCGCTTGGGTTGCAACCAATGGATAGAAGGTGCCAACTTGGGGGTCAATTTGTTCGTGTCTGAACGATGAGTACACAAAGCTATGACGTTCATGAGGACGAATGTGTTGGACGTTGTAGTCTACATGGAGTCGCCATCCTCTGATTTCCGTGCATGGTTTCAAGCCTGTTTCTTTCCCCTCATCGGGCTAGCGTTATGACGTACCGCAAGAATGTGCGAGAACGCACGGGGGTGCGATGGGTGCGATGATTTGGGTTAGGGTTTCCCGTGCGACAATCGCATTGTGGTACTTGGTTCTTGGGTTTTCATCGCACGGGGGGTGCGATATCACTGGGACGTGGGATACTGAGGAAACAATAATCGTGGAGTTCTTTGTCACATACTCTCCATAAGTACAGTACAACATCGTTGACGACCGCGAAGTAACTCCTGCGCAGCGAGTGCCCCCGAGCAACTCGGGGCTTGGTGTCGGTGACACCGCACCCCCGTGCGATATCACGGAACTCCGTGCGATATTCGAATTTTATCACTTAGTTCTTGGGTTTTTATCATGCCGGGGTGCGCTAACACCGGTACGTGCGATATCACCGAACCTTGTGTTCTCTCGTATGCTTACGGTTCTTGTGCGTGCGCTGCCTTGTAGGTGTCGTTGTTGGTCATGTGTGTTGGTGGTACGCTGGCAGCGTGGCAGCGTGTCGTCCTAAATCCACTTGGAGAACATACCGCAGGTACTCGCTGATAAGCAAAACAGCCTACCAGTCAATGCGACAGGAGGGGCATTGCGTAGTGTTGTGTTGCGTAACTCGGTGGCCCTCAAAACGATGGCAAATGAGGTGTCGTGTTTTCAGGCTGACTCTTGGGCGAAGTCTTGGATATTAAAGTCAAGGGCGCACTTCCAAACTCTCGAGCTTTACGTAGCGGACACGATTCCACACTGCCTCGGTTTTACAAGTATCATTTGGTGATGATATGATGTGTTGCGATGTCATTCCACAACTACGAATTAAGGGCGAGTTTTTACCGGTAGCACGAAGGGAACACGAGAGACAATTTACTGGCCTCACACTCCGCTTCTTTCGTTTTGGGCGCGTCGAAGGGGCGGGGGGGGGGAGTCTGATATACATGACTTAGAGTGAAAATATGACCATGTTAGTTATTCCCAAACTGCAAATTGGAGTTTCAACCAGCACAATCACGAAAAAAGTCAATGAAGAAATCTTGTCCGAAATTTCGATACAATAACCAAGTCTGCGCCAATCGATCAAATCTGGCGTTTTCGAGGAAGGTTTTCGGGGAAAACGGCAATTTAACACCGCACACAGCTTCCCAGTGCTGTCTCGAAACATTCATACAATTGCAATCTGAGTTTCCTCCAGCTCATCAGCTACCCGAAACGTTTGTCATTTCTTTTAAACCCGACACTGGCACAAACTCATGAGTTTTCAAAAATGAAAGTTTGTTGTCGAAGAACGAATAATATACAGTCATGGCTCAGTTATAAGAGGGTACTTTACAAAAGGGGGCTCCGATATAAGAGGGTCGAAATTGGTCGTCACGGACTCGACTCGCAATACTAGGGGTACCCTCTTACAGGGACCGGGGGGCTTGTAAGTCGGGGACTGTCGTCGGTGTGGCTCCCCCGGCCTTGAACTCACACACAAACGCACCTTCCTCAAAACAAAGCCGCAGGAAGAATAGACATGAGAGGAGCTGTCAAAGAATAGTGGTATTTCGGTGAAACTGGTGGCCAATACAAGGGGGATGGTGCAGAGATGATGAAAGCACTCTGAAACGAACACATGTGCAAAGTAGCAGCCCTGGGTAAACACGTGCAGTTTTCTTCTACTGATACCGTCTCTATCTTCAATCTGGAGAGAGAGTAGCTTAGCCTACCCCATGGCGCCCCCTCATGGGGTCCCAGACCATGGCCGCACTGAGACTAACGTGTTATCATTGGCTAGCTGGTTAGATCGGTGGATGCTAGTAATAAAGGTATACTACAACACACACACCTCGCGGCGCCAAGTAGAAGCAGGGGGCTGTTTGTGCTAGCCTAGAATCTCGTTCCATTCAGCATACGGTTCAAAAATTGCACACCCTGTACAACTACTTTAGGTGGTAGTTGTTTGCCAGACAACTACTCTTCCAGGAGGGTGCGCACCTAGTTGGCTGCAGACACCTACTAGTTCAGATTTGTGCGCACCTAGTTGCCTGTAGACACATACTCTTCCAGGAGTGTGCGCACCTAGTTGGCTGCAGACACCTACTCTTCCAGGAGGGTGCGCACCTAGTTGGCTGCAGACACCTACTCTTTCAGGAGTGTGCGCACCTAGTTGGCTGTAGATGACTACTCTTTCAGGAGCGTGCGCACCTAGTTGGCTGCAGACACCTACTCTTTCAGGAGAGTGCGCACCTAGTTGGCTGTAGATGACTACTCTTTCAGGGGCGTGCGCACCTAGTTGGCTGCAGACACCTACTGGGTCAGATTTGTGCGCGCCTAGTTGGCTGTAGATTACTAGTATTCCAGAATCGTGCGCACCTAGGTGTTCACGAACAACTAGCCGGTGGTTGTCTGTCTAACAACTAATTTAGCTGGCTTATTATTGTAGTTAGAGCTGATAGTCTGTCCTGGAGTTACACGGAGAACGCATTAACAGTGGTAGTAGCAGTGAGAGGTCGTTTCTGCGCAGAAAGGGGTGCAGACGAGGAAGATCAGCCAAACCTTACACCTTGTGAACCTTTATCGATCTATTCCTGGTGAAACGAACCACAATACACGCAAGCATGCTGTGTGATGATCCGCGAGCATGACACGCCAACCTAGCCAGATGACCAGGAGCTCTCTCCTATGCGAGGGAGACCTGCCAAACAACATCCGCTTATTATACTGGGTCGTGAAAAAAACTAATGGAACATGCATCATCGACCGTCACTGCCTCTTCTTCCGACGAACCAATCCCTCCGTCTGTTTGCTGGCCACCATCTGCTGGTGGTGCTGGTGTAGGGTCGGCTGGTGGAACAGCCGCCGCCATGTGGTGCGCTTGTTCGCTCGTTGGGTGGTGTGTGAGAGAGTGCGTGGTGTGCGGTGGGAGTCTACTGCGCCGGCAGCTGTTCTGTATTGACCGTTGACACCTGCCCGTCCGTGTGTATCTGTGGGTGCGACTGCGTGGTCTGCAGTAGTCCCCTGCTGCGCCGGCAGCTAACTGTTCTATATTGACACCTGCCCGTTCGTGTGAATCTGTGACTCCGAGTACGTGGGGTGCGGTAGTGCCCTGCTGTACCGACAGCAACAAATTGTTCTTTATTTACACCTGGGTAGTGAGCCTGTCTGTGTGTGTGTGCGCGACGCATGCGGTATTGTAGTGCGGTAGTCCACCTGTGGCGCAACTAATACTGATGTTCTATTTTGACATCTGCCCGTGTCTGTCTATGTTTGGGTGTTAGTGTGTGCGATTCTGTGGTTGACAATTGCCCGGGCAACACACAACGTGAACATGTTCTACATTGACAACTGCCCGGGCACCTAGCTGGCTGCAGACACCTACTCTTCCAGGAGGGTGCGCACCTAGTTGGCTGCGGACACCTACTCTTCCAGGAGGGTGCGCACCTAGTTGGCTGTAGACACCTACTCTTCTAGGAGGGTGCGCACCTAGTTGGCTGCAGACACCTACTCTTTCAGGAGCGTGCGCACCTAGTTGGCTGCAGACACCTACTCTTCCAGGAGGGTGCGCACCTACGTGCCTGCAGACACCTACTCTTTCAGGAGGGTGCGCACCTAGTTGGCTGCAGACACCTACTCTTTCAGGAGGGTGCGCACCTACTTGCCTGCAGACACCTACCCTTGCAGGAGCGTGCGCACCTAGTTGGCTGCAGACACCTACTCTTCCAGGAGGGTGCGCACCTAGTTGGCTGTAGATGACTACTCTTTCAGGAGCGTGCGCACCTAGTTGGCTGTAGATGACTACTCTTCCAGGAGCGCGCGCACCTAGGTGTGTACGAACAACTAGCCGATAGTTGTCTGGCAAACAACTAATTTATTAGTTATAGTTGTAGCACAGACAGACCATGAGAAGTTCTCTTCTAAATAAATGTGGGCAACATATATATGTATGTTGGTGTGCGCCAGGCGCCAGGGGGAGGTAGACCGTTTATTGGTGCAAAACAGCACTTGCGACTTTGTAGCCTGTGTATATGAAACTAGTTTCTCATGATCGGAGAGGTGTCGAGAAATTGTATCAGGTTGACCCTGTAGACTACGCGTTTGCATGCATGATAATGTACTTTAGGGTCAACTTGGCTGCGAAGCAATTATTCTCTGCAGATGTTCCCACTCCAAGAATGAAGTAACTTCAAAACGGACAGCGTTGCGATACGATCACAATCACCCGGCTTGCTTTGGGCGTGTGAATTCGGCCAATCAGCCCACCAACTGTGCTTTTACAGTCCACCACACATACATGCTTACACTGTGTCGTGGTCAGGGTGCCTTTGTTGCTCGGGATTTCCCGATTGTCCCTTAATAAGAGGGTACCCTACCATGGAACACCCTCATACAAGAGGGTAACCCTCTCATACCGATACAAGAGGGTGGAGGGCTGCTGTCACACCACCCTCTTGTAACGGAGCCACGACTGTACTACTGGAGTTTGTGTGCACGGAAGAATTCGGAACATCTCCCAGATCTACGTATGTATTTTGGTTCTTGATGTGCCACCCTGGAGGCGTGTTGGTTCGGTTTTCTGGAGTCCCGAAAGAGAAAGGTGCCACGGAGTTCTCGTTCTGCTGCCTCGCTGCTCATGCAGCAAGATTTTGATGGACGCGTGCCCACTGGACCCAAGTGTCACATGCTGCGGAATGCACAGCGTCTAATATGCAGCCCGCGTCGGAGGGTCACGCGGCATAGGACGGCAGCAGCTACAGACGCTCGTAGCTTTTCTCCCGCCCACCCACCCCTTTCCTTTCGAAGGTGCGGGATAGGAGACGTTACGAGTGTGGGCTCACTTAGAAGAGGCCTCTTAATACTTTCTGTGGCTAGGAGCCACCTTTGCTATGGAGAAGAAAGTTAGTGAGAGTGTTTTCTGACTGGTCGTGCGTACCATTGGCAGGCTCAATCGTCCGAGACTGCTACTGTTCAGCAGTTGTGTCCCGTCTGTTGGTGTTTGAAGGGAGATTTCGTGTTTTAGTACATAGCAGGGGTATGTTAGGATACCGCAGAGGCTTTGTGCCGAGCGGAACGTGTGTTACGGGGGAAGTCTGCCTGCGTAGGCCACAGAAATAGTGATCAAGGCTATTCCAAAGAAAAAAATACACCCTCAAAATGAACCCGTCGCGTGATTTTTCGGCAAAAACAAAAAGCTTGCACGCACCACCACCAGTAGCAGTCAGTGTGTGGGGAAAAGAGGAGTGTATGAAGCTGTGCTGTGGGTAAAAGACAGCCGTTCATGCTGATGTAGTCTTGTAACGAGTGGGCGATTCTACTGCTGCTGTAGTGCTATACTCATCATCCTGGTAACACCAGCAGCGGATCAGCGTGGTTCGGGCAAAACTAATGTAACAGTAGTTGACAGTTAGTTAGACCCAAAAAAAAGCTGACATAAGGAAATATATTTCGAATTAAGCCATCGTTCTGAGGATCGTTCCTGACAGTCTCGCCAGAACCCAAGAAAAGGAAAATAATCAGAGGGAGGCTCGTTTTGTGAAAAAATATGCCAACTTTTCGATTTAAGCAAACTTTCTTCGAAACAACACATCATCAGGCACCACCCACACGCACACACACAGTCTGCAAGAACATGTGCAGCGGCCGCCCAAATAAACCCAGCCCCCAGCGCAAAGACCCTGGAGTTGGCGCGCCACCAACACAAAAAGGGGGAGGCTGCACGGTCAGAAAACCAAGTTGGGGTTGGTTGTTGCGCGGCTTTAGGTCAGCAACACGCGCCCGTCACACACAGGTTGAGGCAAGGGGGAAGAAGAGCGCCAAAACGAACCGCGGCAACCGACGACGTAGAGGACGTGGCAGCACCGCCAGCAAAGTGCAGAGAAGAGGAAGAGCACGCAGGTGCCTTCTGGTGACGCGCCGCAAGAGTATTCTCTGCTTCTACTAGAGAGAGCGTGTTTGACTTCGATGTGCCCCCGCCCCAAAAAAACACCCTCTCCCCAACGCTTGAAATGCGATACACAGCACTTCGTACAGGGCTGCCGGCTAGTATGTGTACTTCCTGTCGCTGTACTGGTGCGAGTTCGTGTGCTGGGGTTGAGGGGGCAACACAGACACGCACACGCATGCATGCACGAATGCATGCACACACACGCAGCAGCAGTGGGAGCGTTGTGATCAGGGTGTAGCTGTCACGCAGCGCACCACAAAAAACAGCAGTACCTGCGAACAGGGGAAGTTCGTTGGGTGACTGTCGTCCCACAGCCAATCACATGAAGCCGCCTTAAATCGGAAAGTATTCGCCTGCAGGAAGTTTCCAGGAAACATTATTATCTCAAAATCTGTTTCCTTATCTCAGCAAATTTGGAGCCCCAGTCCGAAACTGTGTAGTGTTCCAGATAAGCGGTGTAGCGTTGCGGAACCGCAACATTTTAGTCGCATACGAGATATCCGCAACATGAGACGAGGCCTCTGTTGCGGCTCGATCGTAACAGAAGTTTGCCGCAACAGAGGTTTTGAGAGCGAATATTTTTCGCCAAAGGCGCAAAAAATGTTGCGTCACTTTCTCTCGCCGGCAGGCCTGAAAAATATTTTCTTCGTTCTTTTCGTCTCTTGTTTTCGCTGGGAAATGACGCATACTCTGTTTCGAACCAGGTGAAAAAGTAATAATGGATATTGTGTAAGCCAAGCGTCGAATGTCGTACAACAAATTGCCTCCGGCGGCCCCAGGTTACCGCACATTAGGCCTGCGGCCTATCTGGAACGAGGGTCACGACACTCTCCCGATCGATGCACACAAACGCTGCTTGTCCCGCAATGCGCTGTGTCCCGCAATGTGCTGTATCCTCCCACTACAGTTGTTGTTGTGGTCCTACACTGCTCTGTCCCGCACTGCCAAAATGTGCACCCCGCTGTGCTCTTTGTTCAGTCCCGTAGCGAGTGCGCGATTCTCACACAGCTTCTTATGAAACCGAGGACGGATTGGCGTGACTGTTGCCGAAGAGATGATAGAAAATAGGAAACATAAAAATGCAAAAAGCCCCTGTTTCTGTCAGACCTATGGGGGATTCACCTAGCTCGTGGGACGCCAGAGCCGTCTCGAAGGCGTCTGGCGAGTTGAGCATGAGGTCCACCGCGCCCAGCAGGAAGTCCTCCGCTTCTTGGCGCGCAGCGTGGGCCTCCTCGGCGCGCTCGAACAGCAACTCTCGCACCACCCTCGCCTCTAGCCCCTCCGCCACGTGGAGGACCTCCGTGCTGCTGACGGGCAGGCTCGCCACCGAGGCGAGCAGGGCTTCGGCACTTGTCGGCGACGGGGGCGACTCGTACCTCGGGTTTCTGCGGGGGTTCTCTCTGGTGCGGCGGCTGGTGAGTTCCACCGGCTTGTCGAAGCGGGCGAGCCGCCGGGCCTCTGGCCCGCGGAGCGCCAGGAGATCCGTCTCGCTGTCGCTGTCGCTATCACCGCCGCTGCCGCTGCCGCTGTTGAAGCCGCTGTCGCGGCCGCTGTTGCTGCCTCTGTCGCTGCCGCTGCCGCTGCCGCTACCGCTGCCTCCGCTACCGCGGCTGCTGCTGCTGCGGCGGTCGTCCTCGCCACCGCCCACATTGGCCATGCCGGTCGACGTGGTAGATGGGGCGACGATCGCGCCTTCCCTGCTCGAGGGGTCGCCATCGCCAGCGTCGCCTGCGCCCGACTCCTGGGGCGCGGCCGGCGGCGCCGGAGGCGCTGCGCGCGCGGCAGGCCCCGCGGGCCCCGGGGCTGCCGTCGTGCCAAAGTTGAAGCCTGGTCCTCCATCCACAGGTGCTCCCTCCGCCCTCCCTCCACCTTGGCTCGACGAGCCCTCCCCAACCTCGTCCTCTTCAGTCGCGAATTCCTCTTCCTCCTCTGCGATGGGAGGCAGCGATGCTCGGGTCGACGTCTTGTTGGGGATGGGCTTGGAAAGCCCCTTCGCCGTCGAGCACCCCAGGCACTCCCGGAGCTCGCCCACCAGCGTCGTTCCCTGCTGCTTCGCCGTGGTCCTCAGGAGCACCTCGTGGGAGTGGCCGTGCGCGCAGTGGAAGTCGTTGATGTCAACGGGGGTGTTGGGCGCTTTCGCGCTACCAGGAGCACTTGCGGCATAGGCTTGTTCGGAGTGTTTGCGGAAACCGTCCTGAACGTACAGGTTACCGCATCGGGGGAAGTACACCGACTTCCCCCCCCCCTCTCTCCAATTCCAACTCGTGCTTATTGAGGGTTTTGGTTTCGAACCCGTCGTCGAAGAGGGAAGTGAGAGATACTAGGTTGTAATCTAGTCGGGGAACGTGTGCAACCCGTTTCAACAACAGGTCGGTTGTACCGTCGCGCGAGCTAAGGGTTACCGTCACGTCGCCATACCCTACAATAGGGAAGGTTTCTCCTGCGGCGACGCGCACACGTCGATCACACTCTTCGTAACGAACGAACCCATCTGAGTTCGCGAACATGTGGGTGGTAGCGCCGGTATCGGCAACATACCTCCCCCGCCTAGCCTGCTCTACACCCCCTCGACCAACGACTCTGTGACACTCGCCTGAGATGTCACCGACCACCAGCGCCTCTTCTGCCACGTCCAGTGCTGTGGCGTCCGCAGACGCCCCCCCCGCCGGCACTTCCACGACGAGCACTGCCTCCTCGGTCGGGCACTTGCTCTTGTCGTGCCCGTAGCCCTTGCATGTCTCACATCGCACGGGCTTGCTCTCGAGGCAGTTGGCCGCTTGGTGGCCCTTCTTGCCGCACCGGAAACAGCGACCGCGCATGCTACCCGCATCGTCGTCGCCGCCTCCGCCGCCGCCACCAACCTTCGCGCCACCCCCTCTCCCCTTCTGGTTGCCGCCGCCCTTGCGGCGGCCGCTGTTGCCGCGACCGGCCGCTCCTCCCCCGCCGCTACCGGCTCTCGCGAGGAGAGCATGCTCCGCCCTACGCTGACCCTTCAGAGTCTTCCTCCCCTCCGGGAGGCTCGCGTGCACCGTGCTCACGATCCTGACGATCTCGGCTCTATCCAGCGCGGTCGCTGTCTCCAACAGGAACTTCGCTTGTTGGTACTCGGGTGGGAGGGAACCAACGAAGTGGGCGAGAACGAAGGGTTGTTCAGCATTGAGCCCCTTTTCGCGCAGGCGGGCATACAGCAGCTCGAGTGAGTAGAGGTGCTCGATGGGGTTGCTGTTGCTGTGTGTGGGGATTGCAAAGTCGAACATCTTCCGCATCAAGGCCTGTTTTGACCGCTGTGACTCTGGATCGTAGACCTTTTCCAGTTCCGCGAGGACCTCTTTCGCTGACGTACAGTTACTGATGGTTGCTTTGTCAGCTTCTTTTACCACAGCAGTAGTGATAAAGTGGAACGCCTGAAGCCCTCGTTGGACTTCTGCTCTCGTGTGCCCCCTACGGAGCAGTTCGGAGGTCGGCAAGTTTGGGTCCCCCACGGGGATACTGCTCTCTGCATCCCCTCTAAACTGCCCGTCCAAGTCGATGGTCTTCGCAGCTTGGATGAACGATTTTCGCCACGAATCAAATCCGTGGCTACGGCTTTTTCCGTCTAGAAGCGGGGCATTGACCGTCACTCTTTTCTGGTGGCTACTGCTGTAGCCGTCGAGGTATTCTCCATTTCCTCGAATCACGGGTATCTCACCTGGGGGGTTTAACCCCCTCGCTTCCCCGTAGTCCGGTCCTATGTCCGGGCCCACTCCGGCTGGTCTCGCAGGGTTCGCTCCCGATCTGCTGGCCCAGCCGCCTCCCAGCAGCTGCCGTGGTCCTTGCCCACCATCTCTCGCTTGCTGCTGGAGAAATCCCCCGCCTCCGCCGTGCGGCTGCAGGGGCTGATCTTGGCCTCCGGTGGCGGCAACCCAGCCGCCACTACTGGCTGCATCCGCCACGACGCTGCCAGGCTCATTCTTCTTCATCGACTCCTCCACCAGGGCCGTTAATTGCGAAATCTGCAGTTGCAGACTTGCAAGCTCTGCATCGCGGCCCTCCTCCACCGGCGGGCGGATCTGTTCTCCGCTCGCAGCAGTGGGCACCTCGTCTCCGGTAGAGCTCATCCCGATGTGGCTTCCCTCGAGGGGCAAAACTCTAGAGTGTTTGAGTGTTTGCGGCCTACGCCACTTATTTATCGAGTGAGACTGTTTCGGTGATGTATTAACTTCACGAGAGGTAGGCGACCGTCCTTCACACGGACGAAAGAGGGAGTGCTCCACACAGAGCAGCTCCAACGCTCCAACAGCAAGGAGGGGCCCCGTGACACATCACGGTGCCCCCTACCAAACGGCAATCCTACCAATCTGCGTGACACCAAATCGTGCAGCACGTGTATCCAACACCAATGTTCGCAGACTCTCGAACACTTCCGAAAACAGGGTACAGTTGGTGAGAAACGTAGACACAGCAAGGTATACCCTGCGCCTTTTCGGACGTACCGGGGTGAAATTGGGCGCTGACCAATCATATAAATGCTGTTAATGACTGTGTACCCAGGTGTGTCGCTTTTCGATCAGGGTATACCCTGTTGTGTCGTTTTCCCTTTTGTTTTCATCAAGCGCTAACTACGAGAGTTGTCGCCTGGGGCGATTCACGCACAGACATAGAGAGCGTAACAGCCGGAACCACACGCATGAGTAGAGAGCGGCGGCCGGAGTTGATGGACTTTATTTCGCAACAGCGCTACATACCTCCTCGAGTTGTCGCCTTGGGCGATTCACGCAGTCTGTTTAGGCCAGAACCAAACACACCAATCGTGTTTGGCGGCCGTGGTTGATGAGCTTGTCGATTCTGAACAATGGCTATCTACCAGGGTTGTCGCGTGGGGCGATTCGCGCAGATCAGTTTCGCCGGAACGTAGCACATCAATCATGTTTGGCGGCCGTGGTGGTGAGCTTTAGGTTTGAGCGCTAGTTAACCCCGGTTGTCGCATGGAGCGATTCACGCAGATTAGGTTATGCCGGGACCAAACACATCAAATCGTGTTTGGCGGCCGTGGCTGGTGAGCTTCGTTTTGAACAGTCCCACCTGCCCGGGTTGTCGCATAGGGCGATTCACGCAGATTTATTTTTTGATGCTGGTACCGATCGTGTGTGACGGCCGTGGTTGGTGAGCTTCTGCTACCTACCACACCACGAAAAAATAGACCGTGTACCAGGTAGGCTTCTATTTCTGCTGCTACATAGACGAGTATATTGCCGTCGGTAAGGGTGATCGGTCGCTGGATTTCTCGCACTATTGCCAAAGACCGAGCCTATTGACAGATGACTTGTGCAATCTATTGCAAATTGAAATGCCTGTCGAATGTCACGATAGACATCGTTGGCAACAACAGACTTCGAAGGCTTCCTTCCGATAGACATTGCGGGCAGTATTAGAAGAAGCCTTCGAACATGTTCTCGTGCAAGTGGATATCCTTTACGACCTTGAGGAGAGATTGCTCGAGATAACGACTATCGATGTTGCGTTTCGATATATATCGGTAGCCCGCTCAAGAATCTACTGCAGTAAACGATGTATATCGATGACATGTCATGAACCCAGTGGCAATGGCTTCGGAGAAAACCGTTGAACGTCTGTTGCTATGCACAATTCATATCAATAGGCACCATCGAAATCTGTTACGGTTGACAACAGATATCGACCGAACCTTTTGAATAATTTGTTGTCCTTGACAAGGGAGGTCGAAAGGAACTTTCAAAATCCACTGTTTTGGACAATGGATATCGGGACAAACCTCTCAAAATCTATGGTCCCCGACAAGGTATGTCGATATTTGATGTTGTCACTCGTGATCCATTGTAGCAACCTACCAGGGTTGTCGCATGAGGAGGTTCTTCATATCAGTTTATGCCGGAACCAAACACATCAATCGTGTTTGGCGGCCGTAGCTGGTGAGCTTCACTTTGTACAGTGTTTCCTACGAAGGTTGTGGCATGGGGAGATTTTGCCAGGGTTGCCGCATGGGGCAATTCTCGCCGGTTTGTGTATGCCGGGACCAAACACACCAGTCGTATTTGGCGGCGGTGGATGGTGAACTACATTTTGGAACAGTGCTACTTGTCAGGATAGTCGCATCGGGCGATTCAGACACATTTGTTCATGCCGGAACCAAGCACATAAATCGTGTTTGGCGACCGTGGTTGGTAGCTTCTTGTTTCTGAACATGGATATCTACCAGGGTCGTCGCATTGGTCGATTCACGCAGATCCGTTCATGCCGGGACCAAACACATGACTCGTGTCTAGGGGCCGTGGTCGGTGAGCTTGACCGGAACAGTGCTACGTACGAGAATTGTCGCAGATTGACGCAGACTTGTGTATGCCCGCACCGGACGCATCAATCGCGTTTGACGGTCCAGGTCGGTGCTTCGTATTGACCAGTGCTAACTAGCAGGGGTTCCGCAGTGGGCGACTCAAGCAGATATATTTCTGCCGGGATCGTGATTGGCGACCGTGGTTGGTAGGCTTGTTGTTTCCGCAGCAGTACATACCAGAGTGTCGCATCGTGCGGTCTACGCAGCCGATTCTTTTGCGGGGACCACGAATATCACTTGTGCTTGGCGGTCATGAAGCTTGCGGCATATCACAGATGTCGCTTTGCACGGTTCACGCAGCCATGAATGCATCACGAGGAATAAAATCTAAGTATGCGACGGAACTAAACACGTCTGCAATGTTTTGCAGATGGAGTGGGAGCGTTAGGTTTTCGAAGCGATGCCAACTGCGATGGTCGCGCTTTGACGATTCACGCAGTCTTACCATCCATTCACATTGTGCTCGGTCCGTGTCTACCGGAACAAGACACATCAATGGTGGCTGGCGGTGGTGCGGTAGTTGTTGCAACGATGTTGCCTACCGAGGCCGTCGCATTCGTGTGATTCCTGCAGACATGTCGATCAGAACTTGGTTGCCAGTATCGGCTTAGACCACCCAATCTAACGTGTCCCAGTCATATCATGGTGATTTCTGCGAGTGGTGATGGAGCTCCGGTTGCAAAACGCTGTCTAATGCGGCCAGCGCATTCGCAAAACATCCGGCAATCATGGCAATCAAAATATGTTTTCAACATTGTCACTGCGAATCACATGAATTTGTGATTGGCGACCATGATTTGTAGGCTTGGTTCGAACGGTGCTGACAGGGTTTCGCAGTGGGCGATTGACGCGGATATATTATGCCGACAATCAAACACATGAGTCGTGAATGGCGGCCGTGGGTGTGGGCGTGTTCCTAGCAACAACAGTGCTTCCCGCGGTTGTCGCATTCGAGCGATTCTCACTATCCAGTAGAATCATGAACATGGTGTGGATTTGTCAGTATCCGCCAGGACAAAACAACCAACATTCGTTGTTGGTTCTGTGGTAGGGCCGCCTGTTTCATACAGTAGTGCCGTTCCTGCGGCCGCCGAGTTTGTGCGGTTACGCGGTTGGTCATGTATATCGTGCAGATGATGTGCAATCGGTATGTGCCGGGGCGAAACACATCAATCGTGTTTTGGTGGCCTGGTTTGGGGGGGCTTATTTCAACAGCACTACCCACATTTACACAGTCGGCATTCGTGCGATGTACACACGAAATATTTAAATGCCAATTTTTCCGCTATTCGCGTGGACGAAACGCATCAACTCGGTTTCGTTTTGCTCTGTTGCTTGTTGTGAAAGGGAGCGCTTGCACACTCGCAGATGGCGATTGAATCGAGGTCACGCCTGGGCAGGGCGGCAGGACGCGGGCGGACCGGTGCGTGGGGATCGTGGCCGGCAACGCCAGGTGTTTCCTTTCAGAAGCCATGACGGCGGATATGTCCGCCGGGTGCCCCACGCCGCGACCACGCCGCGACCGTCTTCATGGGAGCCAGGGCTTACGCCCGCTCGGGGAGCAGCAAGGCGCCCGTGCCGTGCACGGTCTTCTCCGCGGACCGCAGACCGCGGCCCAGGGGCGGCGGTGGAATCAAAAGGATGTTATTGAAGGGGTCGCCGAGAGCTGAGTGAATAAAAACCACGGCCGAATGAGGGCGGCCCAACGGCATGGCAACAAGGGCTGCAGCGAGATTTATGGCACAAGCGAACTCAGACCTGATGGACGACCTCATCGGGTCCTCAATCGCGGAGCGGGGCAGCTGGTCGATGCGGCGGCGGTGTGTAGGAAGCCACCCGTATCACCGCCGGGTGCCGATTATTCCTGCCGTCGTCACGCCGGAGTGGTCGGGGTTCTCCTCGTGTATCGCATCAGGCGATCCAAGAATCGAGATGAGGTTAACGACCCATGATCGGGATACAGAGCAGGCGGCGGAGCAGTTGCTCTGGTGGTGGCGTCGTTGTCATGTTGTGCAACGTTGCCGGATGACGCGCCGTTAACATCCTGTCTTAGTTAAAGGTTGTGCAGTGCAAGTTCTGAAGTATACCCAAGCCCGCGGAGCTTCGAGGCAAATAGTTACGAAATAGGGGTGAATCCCAGAAACTAACGCGCGCTGCACCATTTAGCTAAGGATTTGGGAATTTGCTGTATAAGGCTGTTGGGGGCAACACATCGGAACGAGTATCCCGAAGGGCGGGAAGATGAAGTCAGAGGAATGTGTAGGAGCCGCCCACAGTAGAGGACTCGCAAGGGGTGTCCCGTTCGGTACGACATAGCGAGTCGGGAGGCAATCGGGGGAAAGCACTGTGTGCGGTAGGTAGGCAGTAACAGGAGCTAATCCCACTGCACGAGTAGTGTCATGATGACCTCGATGTTGGCGAAGAAAATGGTAGGGTACCATTTTAGGGACTTGGCCATCTGAGACTACTGTGTGCAGTAAGATTGGTTCCCTCCACCGCAGTAGAGGGGACCCTCAGTTGTGGAGGGAAGAGAGAGACAGTCTTTATTGGGAGAGAGGCAGAGGCACGATAGAAAGGCCGCAGAAATGTGTCTGCGGGAAATGTGCTCTCAGCCAGTTTGGTATCTCTCTCTTCCCTCGGGCGGTAGAAAATATTAATAAATGCAATTCGAAAGATAACAAAAAATGGCAGTTTTTTTTTAGGCGTAGACAAAGGCGTAGACAAAACAAACCGAGGTTTATTGAAACAACTCGAATTGCCATACTGTTTATATTGGGGTAGCCGGAACGCATTGCGTACTGCGGGGCCCCCTCGGTCGAGAGGGGGAGTCGCATATGTTACCATTCTGTTCAAGCCTTCTGTCCACAGAGTCTTAGCGTGCCAGAGAGAGAGTATCCGAGAGACAACAAGCGAGGTGTTCACATAGAAGGCTTCTAGTGGTGTGCCAGCACCTGGAACTGACAGGAAGTGGAGTCTTTTCCCACCCACCCACCCCTTTTCTTTCGAAGGTGGGGGAAAGGAGAGGACGGATTAAGTATCCGGTAGAACTTAAAGCTGCATGTATTTGAGGCGAAGAAAATGGTAGGGTACCATTTTAGGGACTTGGTCATCTGAGACTACTGTGTGCAGTAAGATTAGTTCCCTCCACCGCAGGAGAGGGCACCCTCAGTTGCTGTTTGGAGGGAAGAGAGAGACAGTCTTCATTGGGAGAGAGGAAGAGGCACGATAGAAAGGCCGCAGAAACGTGTCTGCGGGAAATGTGATCTCTGCCAGTTTGGTATCTCTCTCTTCCCTCGGGCGGTAGAAAATATTAAAAATGCAATTCGAAAGAAAACAATAAAGTGTGTGGTGGCCGTGGTTGGTGTGCTTGTTTTCGCAACAGCGCTACATATCGGGGTCGTTTCCTTTGTGGCGATTCACGCATCAAATCCGAGAGTATCAATGCCGGAACCACACACATCAAACGTGTGTGGCGGCCGTGCTTTGTGGGCTTGTTTTCGCAACAGCGCTACTTACCAGGGCGGTTGCCTTTGTGGCGATTCACGCATGAATACAGAGAGTATCAATGCCGGAACCATACACATCAAACGTGTGTGGCGGCCGTAGTTGGTGGACTTGTTTTCGCAACAGCGCTACTTACCAGGGTCGTTGCCTTTGTGACGATTCACGCATCAAATCAGAGAGTATCAATGCCGGAACCACACACATCAAACATGTGTGGCGGCCGTGGTGGGTGGGCCTGTTGTCGCAACAGCCCTACTTACCAGGGTTGTTGCCTTTGTGGCGATTCTCGCGTGAATACAGAGAGTATCAATGCCGGAACCACACAAAAGAGTATTTGACAGCCGTAGTTGGTGAGCTTCTTTTAGCAACAGCCCTACTTACCAGGGTCGTTGCATTTGTGACGATTCACGCATCAAATCAGAGAGTATCAATGCCGGAACCACACACATCAAACGTGTGTGGCGGCCGTGCTTCGTGGGCTTGTTTTCGCAACATCGCTACTTACCAGGGCGGTTACCTTTGTGGCGATTCACGCATGAATACTGTTGTATTATTATCCCTTACCCAGATCATTCAATGTAAGTATTGGATTTGGTTGGGTGAGGCCTCCTGCGCCTGCGGGAGGGCCTCGCCACAAGTAACCCTTTGGGCTGGGTGTACCCAGGCCCAAAGTGTTTGAATGATCAGCAAGTTCATGAATATAGTAAGCATTGTGTAGGGCGGGTGGGATGGTCTCAAATATACCCCTTCTTCTCTGCTCCGGCGTATTTCGGGAGTGAAAAGGGGGACTAAACTAGGTGGGGTCATTTTCCAACATCCTTTCTGGAATATCTGACTCTTCCCGATTTCGTTCCGAAATCTAGATGCGTCTCAAATCCGAGATTACTGTTGTATTCTTATCCCTTACCCAGATCATTCAATGTAAGTATTGGATTTGGTTGGGTGAGGCCTCCTGCGCCGGTCTGTGGTCCCGCCCATTACTTTCTTGTTAATTATCCGATCTGTCACATCTTAGTTACTGACCACTCACGCCTCTAAGCTAGGTCTCGCCCACCCAAACTTTCTTTATTTTTCGCGGCGAGCACACGCAGAGAAATAGCATGTGAAGTCAGCCGACAACGGCAACGCGTTTGAGTCTGCGTACAGCTCGCTACGGATCCTCTTGGAACCCGTTGCCCCCACACTAGTAGTGGCGCCAACATATCGCTTCGCTACACTCTCCGTACGCCACCCGGCAATTTTCATGATAGCGTCCCTCACCGTTCCGTCAAGCGACTGCGCTACCGAACCTCCGACGCGGAACGAGTGCATAGTGTAGCGGTGCGGCAGTCCCGCCGCTCGCAGATGCCCTTGTAGGGCAGCCGTCATCTGAACCGCCGCAAGCGGAGCACAGCCCCGAGTTCCATCCAGCAGAACGATAGGAAACAGATGTCCTGGGGACAAATCCCAGCCAATACCCTCCGCCGCACTGATGTAGGCCGTAACATTGCTTACAGCACAAATAGACGGGCAAGCGACGTCCGGACGCACGACCACGGCATCAACAGAGTCGCGGAGGGTCTTGCCGAACTGGAAGTTGAAAATCAGACCCTGCCCCGCGGCCAACCACAGAACTTGCGATCCCATAGTGAAGGAGAGATCATGGCCTCGCCGCATGGAGGCGAACGCCAGCGAAAACAAAGCGACGTCCCTGGTGAGCTCAATACGTTCCGCCAAAGAGGACGCAGTCTGCGCGCGAGAGCGCATGTCCCTCAACAGATCGATGAGGACGTGCGGTAACATAGCCTCTGCCTGGTTGACAGCGACACCCACACGTTTTTGTTCCTCCCCCGTGAAGACGAGGTAGGAGTCGACGAGAGGACTACAACAGGGGTTGCCCGAGCGCGTGGCAGTGTCCCAGCTGCTGTCTTTTCCCAACTGTTCTTGCATCGCTATCTTCAGCTTGGACACGATCCCTTTCTGCATGGACGCGGCGGCATACCGCTTAGCACATGGCGAGTTTGGAAGGCAATCGCGGCCGTGAGTCGTACCGACACCAGGGCATGCCCTGTCGTGCACCCACTTGGTACCACTACCTTGTGTGTCCAAGAAGCAGAGATAGTCAAACACGTCTCGGTCCGACGCCTGCTTCCAACCCCGACGTTGTTCAGTCGCCGAAAGTATGAAAGCGTCGAACCCGTCCCCTACGGCGCACTTGCGCTGTTGAGCACGACGGTTAGACGCGGCCGCGAGGACCTGATCACCCCGAGCGCGCAGCGCGTCGAAATCGATCAACACCTGAGCCGTTTGGGGGTCACGCGGTACCGGACGCCCGCGGGCAGGCTGAACACCGCAGGACCAACAATAGTTGTAATGTCCCACGTTTTCCGTCTGGCACGACGAACACGCGACAAACTGGACACAGCCGCCCGGAGGCAGGGCGGGGACCTGTGATACGAAGCACAAGCCATCCACAAGCCAAAGGGAGGGAACTGGGCAAAATGGACGAGAGTCGCATGCTGCATTACAAGGTACCGGTGTCAATCAAAGAGATTGTTTGTTTTGAAGAGCGGCAGCCACCTAAGAACAAGAACCAAAATCAACCTCGTAAGCTACCATGGACCACCTCGGGTACTTCCACTCTTTCAGGGACCCATCTGGGCAGGGCCACTGAAAATATCCCCCCGCATTAGGCGGGGAAATCAGCAAAGACCGCACTGCCGCCTGCTGCACTCGAGGGAACCAGTAAGACCTAGAACCCGGTACAACAATAACCGCATGCGCGTGGCACTCCGCAAGGTGTTGCACTACGTGGCCCGCCATCACCGGCGGCGGGAAACAATAACCGAATGCTCGATCCAGAGAACCTGGGCGCAACGACACGTCTTGGGCGAAAACATCTACACCCGATGAACCCTCGCAATCATAGCGCGAGAAAAACGGCAGAACAACGTCCGACTCCGGGATACGTTGAGCCGAAGCGTCGGAGGCCATGAGGTCGATAGTAAACAGCCCCATGTCTGCCCAGAGAGCCTGAAAGGCCGCCGGGTTGAGCCTGATGATGCCCTCACGCGAAGGGCGAGAGATATCATCAGCGACGACATTGGCAGCCGACGGGACCCATTTGAGGGACAGCATAAACTCATACTCGACTTGTAGCTCGAACAAACGAACAAGAAGTGCGTGCGTTTCCGGGTCGCGCGCCCGCCCCCTGTTGAAAGATCCACACACCGCGGTGTTGTCGACGTCGATGAGCACGTGCGCCCGCTGCAAGGAAGCCGGAAAGCGCGCACAGAATAGGCGCAACAAGTGGTACAACGCAAACATCTCTTTCTTGTCAATATGTTTGTGTAGCCAATCGTCGGGGAACACGCCACCTGCGCGGTATTGAGCTCCCTTAATGTTAATAGCACCACCCCAGCCAAGGGAAGACGCGTCTGATGATCCGTCGATCTTGACGATGAGGTGGCTCGCTCGCTGCCACGGCCCTTCGTGTGAAGAAGCCGTCAGCGACAGCCACTTCTGGAATTCTTGCCGTAGATCCGCGTAAGCATCACGTGTCAGATCGATCTGACGCTGGTTGGTTTTGTCCATCGCGGAAAGGACGGCAAACATGGCATGCGTCCAAAGCGACGCCGGCCGAATCGCCACCGTCATGCTCATGCACTTACCCGCAACGCGCTGCAGCGTTCGGTAGGACACGCCCCCATCGGCCAGAGCTGTCCGCAGTAAGCCATGCAGCTTGTCCAGCTTCTCTTGCGGGATCCGGAAGGTCATCGTCTCCGAATCGCAGATGATGCCGAGGTATTGTAGAGCTGTGACGGGTCGAAGCTCGCACTTCTTGAGTGACAGGAACTGTCCGCAGAAGAGGGAAGTCAGCATGGCGACGTGAGTCGCTTCCCCGGCTGCCAACCACTGATCCCGCGCCGGCCGACCATATGTGGCCAGAAAGTTGCTCCGCCAAGAATCATCGAGGTATGCGAGAGAAGGGGCGCCTTTGGAACGCTGAAAGGCCGCCTTCGCTTCGCTGAGAGTATGGTAGACGTACGGGCTGAGGCTAAATTCGAACGGGAGGACGCACCAGCAGTAGTCGACGCCCTTGTAGGATAAGCCGAAGAGAGGCCATGACGATGGCCGCAGAAGAACATGATGAAACGCTGAGGAGTCGTCGAGTGACGTCATGTAGCATCCCGACGACGCAATGCTAGCCACGCGCGCTACCGTGTGCATGGCGAAAGGTATTTTTCGTGTGCAGCTGTTAAGCGGTCGAGCGTCATAAATAAGACGCGGTTTGGACGTCTCCACCGACAAAGCCATGATCATGCGAGGACGCACCGGACCGGTGGAGCTCTTGACGTCAGCCCACCGGGAAATGCAACCTCGGTCGAGCAAGGATTGCATTTCCGCGTCGACGAAGTTGTCAAATTCCAGCGGCCAACGGTGGTTGGAGAAAATGCGCTGCGGGAATTGATCAACATTGTAGGGGACAGACGGCGACTCGCCTCGGAATTTGGGAAGCAGAAGGTCATAAAGGTCAACGCCATCCCGGATGTACGAAGTCAACGTATCTCGTAAGGGATGATCACGGAGAATGCAGTCCTCCCAGAACCCAGCATGGGCTCGCACGAATCCTGGGACGAAACCCTTGGCATCCCACACGGGAGCCTGCCATGGCAAGCGACGTAATTCGCCTTCCATCGCGTCCCGGGTGACCTCGTCCAAAGTAGGAAACCCGCGAGAGGCCGTGGGAAAGGCGCCCACTTGCGCCCACTCGGACTCATCTGGCGGCAACAGGGGGGCCGGGGGCATGATCCACTCCACACTTTTGTGGCGGAGGTCAAGCGTCCGCAGCCAGTTCTCTGCTGCAACCTACCCGTGAGTCAAGCGTAAAGAACAGTTCGGAGTGGGGCGACACAGACAACAATTTCGAATTTCGAAACAAACCAGGAAGTGTCTATGAGAGCATTGGGCATGCGACAAGACAAAGGGGCGGTGGCGGGGCGTCGGGAATACAGAGATCAAGATCCCCCCCCCCCCCCTCCCCCTCTTTTTTTTTTTTTTTTGTGAAGAGGAAACCTGGGCGCGGAGAAGTGACCGCACGGGTTCCCATCAACATATAAAAGGCACACAGCATGGTATATATATATTTCTTTTCGGGGCCCAATTTGTATGGCCGCGTGTGAAATTACGTTACAAAGCGAACGTCGATTCGATGCTGTGTATCCAGGCGTACCGTCGAGAAAACATGACAGCGCACAGACCAACTAACACAACGTCTCGTCGGGCTTATCCAAGTGTAAGTCAACCTACTCAAGACGGTATTGCTAGCTACGGCGATATTGGTGTGCATATGTGTTGGTGTTAGTTGGGCGTGCACCACGAGGTACGTCAGTACGCGAGAGGCACATGAACAAAGACGGCATGTGACCGTGTGGTGTGATCGTAAACAACCCAAACGATCACTACTTATTATTAGGTGGGTGTGTGGTGTGCGCGTTGGACACGCAACCCCCAAGGGAAAAGGCACCGAGGAAACGGTATATATATATATATTTTTTTTTTTTTGGTGTGCACATTGGCCACGCAAACCCAAAACGAAAAGGGTGCGGCCGAACGGCCAATAGTAGCATATGTATGAAGCACAAGCTACATGAATCAAGACATTCCCTAGGTGGGAGGGATACCTCCCACGCGGCTGCCGGCGATGTGGGTGAGGTGAGGTGTTATGTAACGCGAGTTATAGCATTAGCGAATAACACCAGGTACCAGGCCAGAATACCGGCCCAAAGAACGGAAGGGCATGAGGCAGCATACCGGAACCCAAAACGTACGGGCATCAGGCAGTAGGTAAGAAGAAGGTCCCGAAGAGACGAAACACCCACCGGCAAGCTAATGGAGCAATGTGTATGCCAAGGGCAGACTCCAGCCGGTATTGTGATAAGTGCAACGCTAAAACGAACGACAACCTCAGAATAATTCGTGTCGACAAAGGAAAGATCCGCAAAGCCTGAGGGAACCCAGCAACGAGCTAACAAAAGGCGCCCGGCCCCCCTCACTGCACACACCTACTCGGGGCGGGAAGACGGAATGCAGAGCCTACGCAACTAATAAGGGCAACCGTTGGACCGGTGTCCGGCACGCCGACATTTGGAGCATATGGAGAACGCACAAGTCTTGTGATTGTGGTTGGCGTTCCTGCCCGCGGCCTTGCATTTTTCGCAAGTGGGGCCGCCCGCCACGGGCTGGAGATGCTGCTGGGCGTCCTGGAGAGCGCCGTTAAACACGTCGATCTTGGACAGACCACGGTTACTCGGAAGCGATGCGCGTGCGCCCCCGCCCCCCCGTGATCCCACTGCCTTGGCCTTGGACTTCCTGGCGACGCCGCCGCCAAGCGGAAGGGTAACAGATGGGTACTGCAGAGCGGCAACACTCTGTGCTACGCCGCTGGAAAAACCCTGCGGCGCGAGGCCCGCAGCGGCTCCAAGGCTGGGAGGGGAAGAAAACCCCCCACCGACCTGGAGAGAGGAACCGCCGCCGGCCGCCGCGGCGGGCTTCAGCTGAGGACCCTCGGAGAGACCCAAGGCCTTCTGGATTGTGCGAGATGTCTTCTGGTCGTCGTCTAGCGTGGACTTCGACACCCCACGCGAGTTGGGGAGCTTATCCGTGAATATCGCTAACGCGACAATGTCTCCGAACCGCCGGGCAATACATATCCCCCTCCACATGGTCTTCTCGAGGATGTGTTGGTCGACGAGGAGCCCTTCCGTGGCTGCATGGTTGGCGGCTTGAAACAGCGCGTGATGAAAATGAGGCCAAGAGTAGAGGCCGTCGGTGTTACGGCAGGTGCGCAGGGCCGTGAGGACGTACTGCTGGAACTACAGTAGCAACGGGGGGGGGGGGTGTCGGCGATGACGTAATTGTAATGGCGTAGTGGTACAACGCGTGTACAGCCAATGGGACGTAGCGGCAGGACCTCGGCAGCGGCGCGCCGCAACGGCACCAATTCATCACAGCGACAACAGCTGTGAGACGATGAATAACCACATCAGCGCGTGGAAATGCAGCAGTCACCTTTAACGGTGGGTAACAGCCACCAAGGGGGGGACTCTAACTAAAGAAACCACACCAGCGTGTGGTTCTACAGCATTTCCGACATGAACGATCGAACGGCGTGTACCAGCCAACACAACGCAAATTTCGTCATGAGGCCAACCACTTGCGCAATAATAGCTGGACGAAGGTGTAACAGCCAACCAATGTAGCGGCAAGGCAGCTGACAAGCACATCCGGCTGTGTACAGCAGTTAAAAACACCAAACAGATCAACCGACAGTCGCAAGCATAGCGGCGTATGCTAAGGCTGAGTCTACTGCGGGCAAAACATCGGCGTGTCTTGCAGGGATTTCGTCATGAGGCAACTGCTTGTGCGATGATGGCTACACAATGGCGTGTAACAGCCAACATTTGTGACAAACAAATCTACCGACGGTCGCAAGCATATCGGCGTATGCTATAGGCAGAGTCTGCTGCGGGCAAAACATCGGCGTGTCTCGCAGGGATTTCGTCATGAGGCAACTGCTTGTGAAATGATGGCTACACAATGGCGTGTAACAGCCAACATTTATTTTGTGACAAACAAATCTACCGACGGTCGCAAGCATATCGGCGTATGCTAAGGCAGAGTCTGCTGCGGGCAAAACATCGGCGTGTCTCGCAGGGATTTCGTCATGAGGCAACTGCTTGTGCAATGATGGCTATACAAAGGCGTGTAACAGCCAACATTTATTTTGTGACAAACAACTCTACCGACGGTCGCAAGCATATCGGCGTATGCTAAGGCAGAGTCTGCTGCGGGCAAAACATCGGCGTGTCTCGCAGGGATTTCGTCATGAGGCAACTGCTTGTGCAATGATGGCTATACAACAGCCAACAATTGTAACAAACAAAATCTACCGACGGTCGCAAGCATATCGGCGTATGCTATAGGCAGAGTCTGCTGCGGGCAAAACATCGGCGTGTCTCGCAGGGATTTCGTCATGATGCAACTGCTTGTGAAATGATGGCTACACAAAGACGTGTAACAGCCAACATTTGTGACAAACAAATCTACCGACGGTCGCAAGCATATCGGCGTATGCTAAAGGCAGAGTCTGCTGCGGGCAAAACATCGGCGTGTCTCGCAGGGATTTCGTCATGAGGCAACTGCTTGTGCAATGATGGCTACACAATGGCGTGTAACAGCCAACGATATTTAACAAACAAATCTACCGACGGTCGCAAGCATATCGGCGTATGCAAACGGCAAGGTCTGCTGCGGGCCAAACATCAGCGTGTCTTGCAGGGATTTCTAGCCAAACAAGAGCTGGACACCAGAATGTAGCAGCCAACAGCGGAGCGGTGAGGCATAGACTAACAACCTCATCGGTGCGTGTGGGAGTACATCCGAAGTATTTTCTCAAAGGCTTCAGTATTGGTGAGGGTATTGTGGGAATATAAAATTTAGCAGCCAGTAGACAACCCTTCAACTGTATGTGAGTGTGCAGCGGGCATCGGTGAAATGACCACACCGCGGTAACAGCCAGAAGGTGTCACGGACAACAACAAGCTGTGCGTGTGTGTTGCCGCAGCTACCACTACAGATGGGGGAACTATGGACGGGCTACGTACATATGTATGCAACCAATCATTCATGATGTTTCGAGCAGTCCACACCGACCGTTGGTGCCACAGCAGCGAAGGCGTGTGTGTGGAGAAACGTGCAATTGCAATCAGTGTGTGTGTGTGTTTTACATGTGGAGCAACGCGCATGTGCAACCAGTCAACGTGCAGCAGCGTGCAAGTACAAATCGGCGGTAGCACGAATTGTTGTTGGACTTTTGACTCAATAAGGTATGACATACTTCCATGATGTGAGGACCGGGCAACAGCGGCAGGCCTTTATCAATAGAGCGGCAACATGAAACACCACATAGCCATGGTTGGTTGTTGTGGGCACGCATTCTGTTAGTGTCCGCAGAATACATATATGTACACATGTAGATCCGTGCCAAGGAGGGCTTCGAAAAATTTTCCGACGTGCATACGGTACACATGCACCCCCGACATCGAAGTGTGAACGACCAGTATGGTACGACCAGACCTTCATCGTAGTCTTCTAAAGAGAAGCGCGTGTAGCTCGTACTCAGATGCACGAGAGGGTGTGAGGATTCGCACAACCTAACAACAACAACAACAACAACAACAGAAATGTGCCCCCCTTTTTATTTTTTATTTTTTAACACTTTCAACACTTTCAACACTTGGCATATTTTATTGAATATTGAATATTGAGCAGCGCACCTCTGGTTTTGCGTGCGCTCGAGTCAGCAGAGCGATCAGCTCGCGGTCGTCCCTCTCATTCGGGCTCTCCGCCCTCCCGCTGCTGTCGCTCGGCCCCCCACTCAGGTGAATCTGTGCTTGCATTCGCTGCGCCAGCTCCGCATCAGATAAGTACGTCGCCGGGGCGGCGACCGGGGCGGCAGCAGCCGCCGGTGGCGCTGCCGTCGCGGACCGCGCCGCCGAACCTCCGAAGTGAGCAGGCAGAACAACGTCCTCTACCGCTTCCAGCAGCACACAGCCTTCTGACTGCAGGAGGCGGCCATGGCGGAGCGCGAGTTCCACAGTGTACTCGGCCAAGAGCTTCTTCGCCTCGGCCTGGCGATAGGCAACGGACTTGTCGCCCGCCCGCGAAGTGGCCACCTTCCTGGCGCGCGCCAAAACTGCCGTGTAGGTCTCCGCCCCGGCAAGGGGCGGCAGCCGAGTGGCCACCTCACCCAAACGGAGGACCAACTCCTCCACAGTGCCCTGATCGCAACCGAGCCGGTTGCGGTCGAACACCCGCCCAAGGTCCACCGTTGCCCCTGCTCCCGGCACCAGCGCCGTGTAGCACGGCAGAGCGTAGGCCGCCGTGGTCGCGTCCACAAACGCGGCCGTCTGGCGGTCGGGCCGGGGATGCAGCCCAGGTGGAGGCGGGGAAAGCGGTCCCATCGGCGCGCGGGCAGCCGCTGGGGCCGCGGCAGCCGCCGCCGGGGCAGCAGCCGCTGAGGAAGCAGGCGCCGTCGCTGAGGAAGCCGTTGTAGGAGAAGCAGCCGCCGAAGCCGCCGCCGTGGCGCGCCGCGTGTTGCCAGGCGGCATGTTACGACTCTCAAATATATCCCTTCTCCTGGATAGCTCCGGCGTATTTCGGGAGATAAAGGGGGACTAAACTAGGTGGGGTCAATTTCCAACATCCTTTCTGGAATATCTGACTCTTCTCGATTTCGTTCCGAAATGTAGATGCGTCTCAAATCCTTACAGAGAGTATCAATGCCGGAACCATACACATCAAACGTGTGTGGTGACCGTAGTTGGTGTGCTTGTTTTCGCAACAGCCCTACTTATTAGGGTCGTTGCCTGTGTGGCGATTCACGCATCAAATCAGACAGTATGAATGCCGGAACCACACACATCAAACGTGTCTGGCGGCCGTGCTTTGTGGGCTTGTTTTCGTAACAGCGCTACTTACCAGGGCGGTTGCCTTTGTGGCGATTCACGCATGAATACAGAGAGTATCAATGCCGGAACCATACACATCAAACGTGTGTAGTGACCGCAGTTGGTGTGCTTGTTTTCGCAACAGCCCTACTTATTCGGGTCGTTGCCTGTGTGGCGATTCACGCATCAAATCAGAGAGTATCAATGCCGGAACCACACACATCAACCGTGTGTGGCCGCCGTGCTTTGTGGGCTTGTTTTCGTAACAGCGCTACTTACCAGGGCGGGTACCTTTGTAGCCATTCACGCATGAATACAGAGAGTATCAGTGCCGGAACCATTCGCATGAAACGTGTGTGGCGGCCGTGGTGGGTGTGTTTGTTTTCGCAACAGCGCTACTTACCAGGGTCGATGCCTTTGTGGCGATTCACGCATGAAGATGGAGTGTATGAATGCCGGAACCACACAAATCAAACGTGCGTGGCGGCCGTGGTGGGTGTGCTTGTTTTCGCAACAGCGCTACTTACCAGGGCGGTTGCCTTTGTGGCGATTCACGCATGAATACAGAGAGTATGAATGCCGGAACCACACACATCAAACGTGTGTGGCGGCCGTAGTTGGTGGGCTTGTTTTCGCAACAGCGCTACTTACCAGGGTCGTTGCCTTTGTGACGATTCACGCACCAAATCAGAGAGTATCAATGCCGGAACCACACACATCAAACGTGTGTGGCGGCCGTGGTGGGTGGACCTGTTGTCGCAACAGCCCTACTTACCAGGGTTGTGGCCTTTGTGGCGATTCACGCGTGAATACAGAGAGTATCAATGCCGGAACCACACAAAAGAGTGTTTGACAGCCGTAGTTGGTGAGCTTGTTTTGCCAACAGCCCTGCTAATTAGGATCGTTGCCTGTGTGGCGATTCACGCATCAAATCAGAGAGTATCAATGCCGGAACCACACACATGAACAGTGTTTGGCGGCCGTAATTGGTGTGCTTGTTTTCGCAACAGCGCTACTTACCAGGGCGGTTGCCTTTGTGGCGATTCCCGCATGAATACAGAGAGTACTAAGGGCGAAACCACACCCAACAGCAGGGTGTGGCGCCCGTCGTTGGTGGGCTTGTTTTCGCAACAGCCCTACTTACCAGGGTCGTTGCCTTGGTGGAGATTCGCGCATCAAATCAGAGAGTATCAATGCCGGAACCACACACATCAAACGTGTGTGGCGGCCGTGCTTTGTGGGCTTGTTTTCGCATCATCGCTACTTACCAGGGCGGTTGCCTTTGTGGCGATTCTCGCGTGAATACAGAGAGTATGAATGCCGGAACCCCACAAAAAAAGAGTATTTGACAGCCGTAGTTGGTCAGTTTCTTTTCGCAACAGCCCTACTTACCAGGGTCGTTGCCTTTGTGGCGATTCATGCATCAAATCAGAGAGTATGAATGCCGGAACCACACACACCAAACGTGTGTGGCGGCCGTGGTGGGTGGGCCTGTTGCCGCAACAGCCCTACGTACCAGGGTTGTTGCCTTTGTCGGGATTCACGCGTGAATACAGAGAGTATCAATGCCGGAACCCCACAAAAAAAGAGTATTTGACAGCCGTAGTTGGTCAGTTTCTTTTCGCAACAGCCCTACTTACCAGGGTCGTTGCCTTTGTGGCGATTCATGCATCAAATCAGAGAGTATGAATGCCGGAACCACACACATCAAACGTGTGTGGCGGCCGTGGTGGGTGGGCCTGTTGTCGCAACAGCCCTACTTACCAGGGTTGTTGCCTTTGTCGCGATTCACGCGTGAATACAGAGAGTATCAATGCCGGAACCCCACAAAAAAAGAGTATTTGACAGCCGTATTTGGTCAGTTTCTTTTCGCAACAGCCCTACTTACCAGGCTCGTTGCATTTGTGACGATTCACGCATCAAATCAGAGAGTATCAATGCCGGAACCACACACAGATCAAACGTGTGTGGCGGCCGTGGTGGGTGGGCCTGTTGCCGCAACAGCCCTACGTACCAGGGTTGTTGCCTTTGTCGGGATTCACGCGTGAATACAGAGAGTATCAATGCCGGAACCCCACAAAAAAAGAGTATTTGACAGCCGTAGTTGGTCAGTTTCTTTTCGCAACAGCCCTACTTACCAGGGTCGTTGCCTTTGTGGCGATTCATGCATCAAATCAGAGAGTATGAATGCCGGAACCACACACATCAAACGTGTGTGGCGGCCGTGGTGGGTGGGCCTGTTGTCGCAACAGCCCTACTTACCAGGGTTGTTGCCTTTGTGGCGATTCACGCGTGAATACAGAGAGTATCAATGCCGGAACCACACCCAGATCAAACGTGTGTGGCGGCCGTGGTGGGTGGGCCTGTTGCCGCAACAGCCCTACGTACCAGGGTTGTTGCCTTTGTGGCGATTCACGCGTGAATACAGAGAGTATCAATGCCGGAACTACTCAAATAATGAGTATTTGACGAGTCATGCAACGGTAGGGATAGCACATTATGGCCCAGAACCTTCGGTTATTCAGATGAATAACCAACCAATAATGTTTGAATATCAACTCCGATTTCAAATATTTATCGTGTTTCATCTAGCCCATCGGATTACCTGTCACGTCATATTTTCATGTTGTGTAAATGTCCATTTCAAGCTGAGATATGGAGCTTCCCACGTTTAAGACTTCAGAAGGGATTCGTGCACCCCTACCGTTGCATGAGTCTGACGGCCGTAGTTGGTGAGCTTGTTTTCGCAACAGCCCTACTTACCAGGGTCGTTGCCTTTGTGACGATTCACGCATCAAAATCAGAGAGTATCAATGCCGGAACCACACACATCAAACGTGTGTGGCGGCCGTGGTGGGTGGGCCTGTTGTCGCAACAGCCCTACGTACCAGGGTTGTTGCCTTTGTGGCGATTCACGCGTGAATACAGAGAGTATCAATGCCGGAACCACACCCAGATCAAACGTGTGTGGCGGCCGTGGTGGGTGGGCCTGTTGCCGCAACAGCCCTACGTACCAGGGTTGTTGCCTTTGTGGCGATTCACGCGCGAATACAGAGAGTATCAATGCCGGAACTACTCAAATAATGAGTATTTGACGGCCGTAGTTGGTGAGCTTGTTTTCGCAACAGCGCTACTTACCAGGGTCGTTGCCTTTGTGACGATTCACGCATCAAATCAGAGAGTATCAATGCCGGAACCACACACAGATCAAACGTGTGTGGCGGCCGTGGTGGGTGGGCCTGTTGCCGCAACAGCCCTACGTACCAGGGTTGTTGCCTTTGTCGCGATTCACGCGTGAATACAGAGAGTATCAATGCCGGAACCCCACAAAAAAGGAGTATTTGACAGCCGTAGTTGGTCAGTTTCTTTTCGCAACAGCCCTACTTACCAGGGTCGTTGCCTTTGTGGCGATTCATGCATCAAATCAGAGAGTATGAATGCCGGAACCACACACATCAAACGTGTGTGGCGGCCGTGGTGGGTGGGCCTGTTGTCGCAACAGCCCTACTTACCAGGGTTTTTGCCTTTGTGGCGATTCACGCGTGAATACAGAGAGTATCAATGCCGGAACTACTCAAATAATGAGTATTTGACGGCCGTAGTTGGTGAGCTTGTTTTCGCAACAGCCCTACTTA
>FN648552.1:98552-158148 GCA_000310025.1 Ectocarpus siliculosus | reverse complement strand
AACCCCCCCCCCCCCCCCCCCCGCCTCGTCGTGCCTACTATTGCTCCCACTCTCATCACTGCTGTCCATCGGTGTCTACGACGAGAAGAACGGTGGTGGTGGTGAAAAAAACACTCGAACATGATAAGAAATGGTGTTGCTACCTTCCTCGAGCGCGCGGGCAGTCTGTACATCAAGCTAAAGAAGGTATAGATAGTAGATAGGTTGACGACGACACTGGCATCACTCCCGACATGTGTGGGGACCGCCTGATGATGATGACCTCGTCCCCACTCTCTGCGTCATCATTATTAATAGAGATTTTTGTATCTAGACAATACTATGTCCTCTCTCTGTCGTAGTTACTATTATTTTTGTCGAGTTGTCGCAATAAACTTCTTCTATCTCTATTTCTTTGTATTTCTTTGTAGTTTTTGGTGCCTCTGTTCTTCCACGTCGACCGACATTATTATTCCTTCACCAGTAGCACGACTGACTGCTGCTGCTGTAGGATGCTTGTTGTTGTGGTGTTCTCGCTCGCGGATGGGTGTCTTCATCTCAATAATCATGAGTTTGCTGCCACCGAGTACTTTATAGCCCAACCCCACGCTGTCTGTGCCGAAAGTATCGTTGATGAGATATTATATGTAGTTGTTGGTATTGATACATAAGATTATGTTTGAACTATGCCATGCCGCCGCGCAGTATTGTCTTGGTATGTATGTACGTGCGTACGTCGTATTTGTGTATGTATGCATTTATGCATGTATGTATGTTAAATGTTGTGTATGTACCCATTTCGCCTGCACTCACTCCCTTTCTTTACCGCAGGACTTGTGCCACGAATACCGCAGGTACTACAACAACGGAAGGGCCTCCGTGCGCGACGTCGCGGTGGGCGTGGACGTCAAGTTGTGTAGCCGGGACTTCTTCTACAAGACTTGGGCGAAGACTTATCCAAACTTGAATCTCAGAGCAGGCGGCGACTTCATGAAGTGCCAGCTGTGCACCCTGTTCAAGGGCGAGATCTACGAGGGGTGTTCTCTCCCGACTACGTCGAGGGCCCTACGGCCGGTGGACGCAGCAGCAGCAGCCGCCCCGCAATTTGCCCGGATGTCTCGTGGGAGGAAGTGGACAGTGTTGTAGCAACGTGTCCTGCGCTCATCTCCGGCGGTAAGAAGGTCCCAGCGGGGGTAAAAAGGGGGGAGCACCAGACAACGACGATGTTGACGACATCCCCACAGCAGGCGAAAGCAACGTCAGGGTGGGAACGTCAGGGTGGGAACAAAACGTAAGGCGTGGGCTTCAAAACCACCGGCCGAGGGAGAAGAGGAGATGGAGGAGGAGATGGAGGAGGAGGAGGAGGTGGAGGAAGAGGAGGAGGAGGAAGAGGAGGACGAGACGTTTCGGAATGAGGGCGCGGGTTTGCAGGAGGTGGTCCGGCAGGAGGCTGCGGAGGGGGGCGTGGAGTAGGAGAGGAGGGGCCGGAACTCCAGGAGGGTGGAGCAGCCGGGAAGAGAGACGGTCGGAGAGGGAGGTCCCATGTCTCAAGAGGGGTCGACCACCAGTACCCTTCGAGTCAGTACATGGGGATGCGTGCCGCGGCGAAGGTGGAGGGAGGACGGTGGTGGTGATAATAACTAACTAACAAGAGACGATGATGATGGTGGGTTGGTCATGATACTGAGCTGCTGTGGCACGAGAATGGCCAAACGCCTCTACCTGTCGAGGGGGCGAAGGGGGGGTTGGTACGGACGACTGATTGCTTGTTTTTTTTTCTTCTTTTGACAGGACGGGGGGGCAAGTCGTCCTTGTTGCCAAGCCCGTCTCGAGGTGGACGGTAATCGTACGAAGCTTGCCTTTTCTCGGAATAGGGGTGCCCCTACCGAAATCCGAACATACCGGCGAACGCCCTGTCTCTCCAGGCCCAGGTTGCTGTTGTTGTGTCGGTTTTTTTTTTCCTCCTAGTCTATTCTCGAAAAGGCCGGACATATTCATTGCTTTCGTAAGCAAAGGTAGTGTTGTTTACCGATTTCAACAATCGCAACGGATTCCAATATTGTTCTTGGCATTTGTTTGCTGTCACGGTGTTTTTTTAGTTTGGCAAGCATTAGAATTGAAGGAGCTAACGATCAAAAGTCGGATCTGGAATGCCAACGTGAAATTTATTTTCGTTGACAAGTTTTATTATTATTTTTCGGAGAAAACATCTTGTTCGCGAGAAAATCGCGAAAACGTTCTCGCACAAAGAAACGTTGTAATCGACAAATTGTTGTGCCTAGACATCTCATGTATATCGTGACGGTTCATTTTGTACTCCGTCGTTGAGTGCAATGGTTACTGGCGGCTGACCCACCACATGAAACTCTGCATACCGTGGGAAACAGAACCCTACCCCACGCGGTAGGGATGTACTTGCCCGGAGTATTTTGTTTGGTACATGACGAATATTTTGCATGGTATTTTTTCTACTACGTACGATAGAGGCGAGCGGAGGTGACCACCCGTCCCCTCCACGGCGGAAACAACAATCTCCCCAAAAAATACCAACCCGGCCAAGGGTGCGCCCGCAAAAAGCTATTCCGCACACCTTACGTACCCCCCCCCGGGATGGACCGAACAAAAATATTTCGACTCTTTGCTTCACATCCGACTTATTTGCTTGGACCCCACTTTACGCAAGCTGCGTATGTATGTATATGGGGGACACATCGTGTTCTACTAGGTTGTACTACTTACCCTTTTCGTGTGGTCACAGCTTCTGGGTTTCCCAAGAAAGGATCATAGCTCGTACACAAGGAACCCCACAGAAATTATATATTCCCGACACCGAGCCCCCCTGCTTATTGTAGGAATTAGACTACCGACCCCCGCCCCCCCGAAAAGGTCCAACATAAGGAAGTGGGAACGTACGTGTCGATAATTATTTTTCCAGGCACTCTCGACCCGGCGCGCATTTCTTAACGCTGTGCCGACGTCCATCCACACAGGCACGCATGCATCCAACACCGCCCACATTTTGCAACGGTTCAATCTCTTAACGCCTAGCCGGCGATTTGAGCTAAACTGATTTTCTATATTTATCCGCTCCGGCGTCCTTCACCACTTCCTGAAATCATGCAACACGCACAACAAGGAGTTGAGCACACGTTTATGTGCGCCAAAAAAAAACACAAGGGACCGAACCAACTACGTATGTCCCTCCAGTGCCGGACGACTTCCCGACTGTTTTCACAAATGTTACAACATACGCAGGAGTTGCGCAGCATGTTCCAGGTCCATTTTCCTTCTCTCAAAAACCAATCTCTTGCAGATGGTTGCTGACGAGAGAGCACCCTCTCTGTCCTCCCAAACCCAACGAAACCAAACGCCGGAACTAAACTCACCGACATGGGGCAGAAAAAATATATTACCAGAACACCAACACAAACACGGATAATACCCGTTAGTCAGGAGCTTCCCACATGTATGCCTCCGACGACTCAACTACTGTTATAGCTTGAGCCACTTCTTGATTTCCTTCTTCCTCGGCGGCCTTAGGATGTCCATGTACTTCCCCCAAAAAACCGCCCAAGATCCATGTCCTCCGGGAACACGTACGATAACACATCATACGGCTCGGGGAGATCGAGGCGTGCGTCTTCGCTGAGTATCTGGTGGGTGGGGCAGAAGGGGTTGGGGATACACGCGCACGTTGGGCTACAGTTACTGATCGTTCCAATCATTATTTAGGTTCTTCACATGCTCCGGCCCACACACCGTGCACTCTGGTTTCCGCGCAAACCCCATGCAGTCAGTGACGGAACGGAATGATATACGAATTGGTTGATTCTTTCACGCGCCTTGAGATAACCTCAAACGTGTTCGACGATTGAAACTCTTACCAGCGTTCAGACTAGTGGCGGTGAGGGGGGCTGGGAAGGAACAACTAGACAGAAAGCGTACCCGCACAGTGAACTAGGGAAATTTTTTCATCAACAATAACAAACTACGCTACAATGCAGGTACCTCTCGATCGCCCGAAGTGCCATGTTGCGTGCCTTAGGACGAACTAGAAGAACGGCTGGAGGTACCAGTGCACTCGAACGCTCTCCTGAAGCCGAAACCGAAGCCGAAGCCGAGTCCCCTGTTGTTGCTGCTGCTCCGTGAACACCCGTTGACGATGGGTCCGGCGAGACGACTACGCTGGCAAAGGCCCAAGAGCGGGGAATGCGTCCAGGTACCAACACCCTCGACACTGTGGTGAGCTTTCCGTCCTTGAACGAATACTCCGTGTTGTGTATACAGTCGGACTCGTCGTCCGACATAGACATCGGTGCTTCTCCAGGCTCAAGGCAGGAAGGCCCGTGAGAGATCCGAACCGCCAACGTCACTGGTTTGTTGCTCACGTGTTTTCACTGGACACCAGCTCAATAAGCAAATCCCGGTTACTCCCCGGTAGCCCTTCCGAAACCACGTTGCCGTGGACCATCATCAGCCTGTCTAACCCGGCCGCAGTAGACGCAACCTCGAGGCGCCGATTCATGTCCCCCAGGTTGGCCAGAGGATCGTACGACTCAAACGTCCCACGGGTCTCTTGCCAGCCTGCCAGTGGTGAAAGGTTGTGTCACTGTCATCATCGTTACATTGTATGCATTCACACAGCAGCGTTGTATGCATTCACACGGCAGCGTTGATGGCTTTCACGCATCAATGCCGTCATTTCATCCATGCGTAAGAATAAATGGCGCCCGCAAATGAAACATACCTAACAACCAACGAACGAGGCCAACAGCAGCAGCAGCAGCAGCACAAAAATTGTTGAGCGTGTCTGTGGGGTGCGTGACCGTAGAAGAAACACAACACTGCTTGGCCAACATTGCTTGGTGCCCTGTGAGTTGACATCCTGATTACCGTGCTCCACCCCCCACTCACGTGTTCTTGTCCATCGCCAAACTGCTTGCGCCCCATCCCCATGGCCTTGGCAATTGACAAGGTTTTATCTGATGGTCACTATATCCTCTTCCACGTACAAACGCGTCTGCATATCCTCCAAATCATATACCGAAGCGACTCGTCTTCATCCTCGCCGGCAGTGGCAGCAGCTGATGTAACCTTTGACACAAGTCACGGAGGGGCAAAGCAGTAAGACCGACCGCGAGTTGAAAGAGACAGCGTTTGTGTGGCGGTGGGTTCGCTCCAACGTTATCAATCATGTTGGCGTCAGAGAGACGCCGGCTATTACAAGTTCAACGTGGACCCGGTAGCACCTGTGATAACAGACTTGCGAGGGGGGCAAGAGGGAAAACCAGACCGCTTTTATATTTGAGGAAAAAGGAAAAACAATCGCTTTTTATATTTGATTGCGGCGAAAATAAAAACGCGAACCAAGTCAATTAACTCGATAATCGCACGGGGTTCGGTGGTATCGCACGGTATCACCGATACCGAGCCCCTATTTAGTGGCTCCAGGGCACTCGCTGAGCAGGAGGTACTTCGCGGTATCGTGAATGGAGTAGGCGCCATTCGCGGGACTGCTGCTGTCGGGTTTATTGTTTATTCAGTATCGCACGTACCTGTTGATATCGCATCTACCCACTCTATGCGATGGAAAAACCAAGAACCAATAATGTATCAAACGACCGCTGCCCCCCGTGCGTTCTCACGCATCCTTACTGTACTTCGAAGGTAGGTATACTGATGGGACTGCCTAAGTCCAGACTGTCGGGGAGTGAGTGGTGGCTGCAGTGGTCGTGCCAACGTGCCACGCCTCGGTGCTAGGGTAGGGCTCTCTCTCTCTCTCCATCTCTCTCTCTTTTGAAGGGCGTCTCCTTGTTTGGCAAACTATCCATCCGTCTTGCGAAAGAGTTCCGGATGACACATACCGTAGGGTTTGCTCTCTCTCTCTCCACTCACCGGCACAGTATGAACCAAAGGTGTGCTCCCAGGTTGCTCCAAAGATCCACACCGCTCACGGCTACTGGATACACCCCGCCCGCTGCTCTCTCGGGTGCCCAGCACAGCTCGGGTGCTTGACCAAAAAATATATACAGTCGTCCTCCGCGTGGTTGGTTGCTGCTTGATGAGGTGACGTGGTGAGCTGCTGCCGAAGGAGTCGATTCAGACTGGGGCCGGACGGAGCAGCACGAGAAAGGGCGCTGGGATGATGCGGCACTTTGTACCTAACCTCGAACAATACAACCAAAGACATCATCAGCCGCTAGCAGTTAACGGCGATGGCCACCCGGACGAGGCTGGGGGGAACACACAGACGAGCGTGCGTGCGTTTCTTTTTTTCTTCGTTCCGAAAAAAGAAAGAGCGGGTGGGTACTACAGCAGCGAGCTCTCTCGGATGCGTGTGCACACAACGGCCGAAAAGCAGCTCTACTGTGAAGGAACGAGCCCCCGAGGAGGGGAGGAGTGCTCACGTTTGGTTCCTCAACACGTCTATGTATGGGTGGGCTGTAGGGATTTGCAGCAGTGCAGGTGAGGGTGTGTGGTTGTTGGGAGAGGCAGAGGTCACGCGACACACAGACAAACACCACTTTATTTTGTTTTCTTTCGAATTGCTTCATTATTTCTTCGGTTTCTAGGCTACGTGTTGGGGAGAGAGACGCACGAAACGCTCATCGTCTCTCCGGCCGCGTTAGCTGCGAAGGCCGGCGTCAACTGTTCCAAATCCATCTCTCTCCTCATAAATACTAGCCGGGGGACTACGACTGCAACCGCAGGAGTCCCAAAACTGACCAAGTCCTCAAATGGTACACACCATTCTACAACACCCGACTAGATACCGAATACTCCCGAACTTATGCCCCCACCTTCGAAAGAAAAGGGATGGGAGGGCGGGATTTTCTAAACTGCCGCCGCTACTGCGTTAGGCGGCTGCTGCTGTCCTTCCGTTGCTTCACGCGCGCTGTAGCTCTCACACCTTACCCGACTTTGCTACAGCCCCTGCGTGGACTCGATCACGGAATGACATCCCCAGCTATAGACTACAATGATAAATCCAAACACCGTGACCCTGGGTTTCCGATAGAAAATGAAGCCAAATTCTAATTCGACTGTTACAAAATAAACACCAGTTTATTCTATCTGCTCTTCGAACAAACCTTCCTGCTTTTGATTCCAATCCTCAAGTCAAAAGAGGGGTTTACTTGCCGCCACAAGAAAATTCTCCAACTGATGTCACGAATTCAAACCAAAGTTCAATAGTTCCCTGTTTGTATCTACAAATTCTTAAACCAGGGGGGGGGAGGGGGGTCGCTACACCTCCGGACATGTATCTCGTTCCGGCCTCACTTCTTTGTGCCCTGGGCTGCGGGAGGCGCGTCCCCGGAAAACCAAAACGCCAAACTACTTCACACCACACAGCAGGCACAGCACTTCCATATAGAAGCACAGCAGGCAACCCATCTGTTGGTGCTGGGCTGCATGTCTGCTACTGTAACCAACGCAGACGGTTGCTATGCCATGAGCTACACAGCAGTACCACGGGGTTGCCCGCGCAGAAACCACTGTATAACGTTCGTAGCAGCTCTCTACCTGCTGCTGCTGTGCTTCTTCTCGGTTACGAACCGCAGTAGTATTGTAGAGCAGCTCCAATGTGCAACCCTCTCCTCCAAGCGTGTGCATCAACAGGTACAACCACACATCATGCGCGCGCGCATGACATACTGAATCGTTATTACAGCAGTTGCTGCACGTCTCTCTTGGCTCGTACTCTCTGCTCTACTGCTGTCTTTCTGTCTCGTGGTGAGTTCACCACGCTGACTCTCAAACTGCTGCTGTGGGGCACGGGACAACTGCATACCCCCTAATTACATAATGGTTCGGGGGGGGGCGGGGGGGGGGTCAATTTTAAACGGACGGCAACACTCCTCCTGCCCGGCTCGCTGCTGCCCTCTATGCTCGTGCGTAGCCGACTTCATGTATCGCTGCTCGGGTATGCTGCTGCTCCTCTTGCAGCTCTTCGGCATCAGATTGCTTTCGACTCTTCTTGCCGTGAGCTCTATGCCGCTGCCAACCATAAACTCAGAGGACTTCCTCGTTGATGTGTTGAGTGACTACCGTTACGAACACACAATCCGAGCACTTAGCCTGCAGGAGCGCCTTGCCCTTATCCTGGACCGAGGCGCACTACAAGGACAGCATCGGGAGCTTCAGAACTTAATCTGTCCGAGCAACCTCGTCATACCTCGGGAGCTACTGAGGACCGTCCCGTGCAGAGGAGATGGCAACTGTGGCTATCATTCTCTTCTGAACGGATTGAACGTGGAAAGAGGACAGGTACACATACAATGCAAATTTTAAAATGTTGAATTTTCAAAACCCTGTCGATCGCATGTGCCCATAATACAGCAGTATGTGTGGATGCCTATGTGCAAACCTTGCAGCATAGTCTGTGTCATGTCTGCCGCACCTACGGCGGGTGGTGGTGGCGCGTCCGGAGCCGGGGACCTCGCGAAACGGCCAGGGAGGAGTGGTGGACAGCACAATTGAGAAATATTGCAAGCGACCTCAAGGCGTGCAGCGGCCTTTCAATATGCCGGACAGCGTCAACGCAGAGGTTGACTTCGACGGCATGACGTACGAAGACTACTGTCTGGAATGGGTCATCGTGCCATCAGACAGCAGTAGGGATCCACCGTCAACCTTGCCCCACTTCTTCAACGACCACAACGCCGCCTACTGGCGAAGGAGCACCGGGGTGAGGATCCTCGGGTTTGCATTCCACCGGCCGGATCGGCAACCATTTGAGCAATTCCACTATCACCACCTCATCCTTTCCAGACCTTTCCGAAGCCTCGGCGAATTCATATCCGAGGAAAACGACGAGGGCACGTACGAGCGACAGTGCCGGATGGAGGAGGTGTTCGGCGACGAGACGCCCACCACCGAGAACATCTTGGGGGCGGCTGTGGACAAGGACCTACGCAGGCAAAAGGTAAATTATGACTTTCCTTTGTAACACTGCCCTTCCCCTCTGTCCTCGTTCTGGTTAGGGTTATGCGTCCCCATCTTTGACCACTTCCTATCTTCCATTCTAACGTGTAGGTGGGCGAAGACCGGCGAGCCGCCACCACGCAAGAGGTTGAGGATTTTCTGTACATCAGATCCATGGATGGCGAACCGTCGCAACCCGAACCGAACTTTATGGATGGGGAAGCGCCAGCCCCTGCTACCGACAAACAGGTCGCGGAGTGGCTGGGCCGAGATCCGGAGGTCCTCTCTGGAACCTTCCAGCCCCCAGACTTTGGGCTTATGGCTCCATCCCAGAAAGAGTTCGCCACCGTCGTCCTCTCTAGTGAGCCTTCCTTGTACTACTTGAGCGGGCGAGCTGGATTCGGAAAGTCCCACGTCGCACGCTTCCTCGTTGAAGCCTTCCGGTCTATGGGACAGTGCGTGGCAGTCACCGGAACCACTGCCACAGCCGCGGGCAACGTGACGTTGCACCGCTTCCTGCAGCTGTCCAAGGGGTTCGAGTCCGGACTTGATCCATCCAACCCCCTATGGCCCGCGCTAAAGGAAATCAACGTCGTCGTCATCGACGAGATCTCCATGGCCAAGGCTGGTACCAGATTTCCATGCAGCGAGGGGTCTTGTGTTTGAAGGCGAGTTTGGCCATGGCGACAAGGACAACAAACGATGTGGTTTCCCTCCGAGGTACCGGCACATACGGTTTCAGATTATCTTCTGCTTTCGTTTCGGTCTTCGTCTACGGATACCAGTAGGTGCGCAGCAGTACAATGGTTTCGTGTTGTGGAGGGTGGGGTAGGGTGCGGCTTGTACGTTGTGTGTTTGGTTGAGTGTACGGCTGGCAACTTCCATAACAATAAAATGAAAACAACTGGCATCCCGAGTGAACGGCGACCATGCATACGTACATACAGGACAGAGGTGGTGCTCCGAGGACACCGTCCCTACGTGCCAAAGGTACGCACATGTGCCTAATTCCGTCAGCTGCAAAGGAGCTCAATCTTGGATTTGGGGGCCGGTGAGATCCGGGTGCGATCTCACCGACCCTGGTGGGTAAATCGAATAAAATCATGCCGTTCTTGCATGTTTTTGCGCACCCCGGAGAGTGCTGAAGAAGATGGGACAGAGTGTACGTAAAGCGCGGTCATGCTAGACGGAGAACTGTCTAAGTTCTTCGACATTGAGCAGGGGGTCCCACAAGGTTGCACGCTGTCCCCAACATTGTTCCAGGTGTTCATCAACGATCTGTTGGAAGTCGTAGAGGCAGTCCGGAAGGGAGTAAAAGTAGGGGACACGGAAACTTCGGCGTCAGGAATGCTGTTTGCGGATGATTTTGTTGGTATGTCGGACACCCCTGAGGGACTGCAACTACAAATTGACGCGGCGAAGAAGTTTACTGATAAATGGAGATTTTCTGCCAACGTTAAGAAGAGTGCCACCATGGTATGCAACGAGGACAGGGAGGAACCAGTAGAACATAGATGGAAGTGGGGGATCGAGGAGATTGCAGTAGTGGACCAGCACACATACCTCGGAGTAGAGATCGCAAACGACTGTTCGTGGAATGCACACATGTCCAAGGTAGCAGAAAAGGGCAAAGCACGAGCAGGGAAGCTGCACCCAATACTCGCAAACCGGCACCTCGATACACGCATCAAATTGGCGGTTTTGAAGAGAGTAATCGTACCGCCGCTAGAGTACGCCGGAGAAGTATGGGAAGGAAATAAGAAGGTAGTGAAAGAACTCGAGGCGGCGCAGATGAAAGCAGCGAAAATCATCCTAGGATGCTCCAAGCGCACAAGTAATGCAGCCGTAAGGGCAGAATTGGGGATCCAATCCCTACGGTCGGGAAGAGACGCAAGGAAGCTGACATGGCAGTATCGCATGTGCGGGATGGGAGAGGAGAGGTTGCCGAGAATAGTATGGGAGGCGAAGTGGGCAAACAAAAAGAGGGGTAGACAACCCACGGAATGGGTCAAGGTTGTAGAGGACGTATGGAAGGGGTTAGACATCGACGAAGATGAAACGCTGGAAACGGAGGGTCAACAGGGGTCCGAGGAGAAGATATCTGTTTCTTGTGCCGAGATAGAAGAACAGAATCTAAGGAAAGAAACCGAGGTTTCTGCGGTGAGGTCACAAGAGTAGCGGGACGCGGGAAGGAACACGGCAGACACGATGGATGTTGGAGACGGACCCGATTACACACCTTAGATGGAGGGTCCCGAGCGCGCGCTGGTCGCTTCCCCAATGCTTGCGCCGCGTCCCGTCCCGTCCATTTTCTAAACTGCCGCCGCTACTGCGTTAGGCGGCTGCTGCTGTCCTTCCGTTGCTTCACGCGCTCTGTAGCTCTCACACCTTACCCGACTTTGCTGCGTGGACTCGATCACGGAATGACATCCCCAGCTATAGATTACAATGATAAATCCAAACACCGTGACCCTGGGTTTCCGATAGAAAATGAAGCCAAATTCTAATTCGACCGTTACAAAATAAGCACCAGTTTGTTCTATCTGCTCTTCGAACAAACCTTCCTATAAGGAGGGTCTAGAAGTGTACGGAATGTTGAAGGAATAGGGTCGAAGGATTACCTACATGGACCAATGGATGCAGGGACAAAGCTTAAGGTGAAATTCAGGACCGGGGTCATAGGCCTTCGAGAACGTCGACGGAGACATAGGACGATAGATGACGAAGACGACAAGTTCAAATGTGATTGCGGCTTCGAGTGCGAAGACCGTGTTCATGTGGTCTCGGAATGTCAGTTGTACGAAAAGGATAGGGAAGTGTACATGACTGAGCTGGGAAAAATACACGGGAGGTACAAGGAGATGTTTGAGGCATGGAATATAGAGAGGAAAAGACGGTAGGTGTACTGGGGAATAGGAAGTGGTTTGAAAAGGCGGGAAGATATGTCGTTAGGATAGATAGACTAGGGAAGACATTCTTGAGCCACCTTTGGCAAAGTAGGAAGGCACAATTGGCCATCGGTGATGGTCCTGTGGGAACAATGCTCCGTCCTCTCGACGACGCGTCGTCAATGGTCTAACCGCAAAGGCATGTAAAACATAAGAGTACCCCCCCCCCCTCCCCCCCCCTCCGTGCGGGTCAATCGTCAAACGACTACGGCATGCACGCCTATGAGTACCCCCCGCCGCGGTGTAAAGTCGTGTGCCTGTCAAATGTGAAACGCTTGGTTTGCCGGGATGCCTACAGTAGTCAACCCGTCGCGTATATATCTGGTGTGGCACAGTTTATGCCAGGATAACCACCAGGTTCTGGTTCACCCTCCCTTGTATGGTATGCGTTTACATGAGGAACGCCCTCCCCCAAGCGACGACTGACCATCGGTGAAAGGTCCGGTTGGAACAATGCTGCTCCGTCCTCTCGAGAACCTGAGGCATGGGAACTATGAGCAACCCCCCTCCATCGTGCCCTCTAGACCCTGCCCAGCCAAATGTCAACAACTCAGGCCCGGCGAGTTGCCCCACCCCTCTTTCCTGTGCGCCGTGCTGGACCCGTTGTTGCTAGGCGAAGACTTCCCGGCCTCTCCCCCCTTTGCCACTGGAGTTTTCCTCGCACTGCTGCACCAAGCAGTTAGTGTTTCCTCCCCCCCCCCCTCCCCCCTCTCCCTACAATCTCCCTAGATGCCCGAGACTATTCTCCGTACATTCTTCGACAAAGAAGGCCCATACAAGGACGAATTCGCCGGCCCTCCTTTTCGGCTGTGAAGCCTTCACATCCTTCGTGCACCTTTTTATTGGAAAGCACGTTTTTACCCCAAAGCCCCTAACCTATTGTTGGGTTGCACGCCCCCCTCAACGAGGGGGTGTTGGAGTAATTGCGGTACAAGAGCGACTCAATTATTCTACTGCATGAGTTTATGCGGTATTGTTAAGGCGTTGCCAAGTCTGTAACCGTCAGGTGAAGACAGCTTGGGCGTCTGTGTGGATAATAATATCACTTGTGTGTTTGCCTACCTAACCTCGCATCACATGCCAGCTACTTCGTAGCTACAGCTGAAGGAATCGCTGCAGTGACTGCAGTGACAGTGCAGTTGCCTCGATAGGGTGCACTAATGGGGGCGTACTGATGAATACGCCCCCCCTGCCCGCTAACGTCTCAATGCGCACACATGCATGTCAATGTGTGTTCTCTACCAACCGTACACACACGACTCTATTTGTACTGCTACGTGTACATACGTATACTGGTATTCCTTAAGGAAGACCGAAACGAAAGCGGGAGAGAGCTGATACCGTACACACAGTACCTCAGGTGGAAACGACACCGTTTGTTGTCGTCACGCCATATAGCCGAACTCGCACCAAACACAAGACCACTCGCTGCACGGAAAGCTGTCACGTACCAGCCTGCGTTGCCGTTACCGGTGTGCTTCCAACCAGCAACAACGGCACCTTCACGTGTGGTTGAACTGATATCGTATGATGATGTATGGTACCGGTCGGGGAGATGGTACCGGGGTGCGTACATACAACAACAGTCGGGGATCGCACCAGTCGGAGAGATCGCACCGGGGTGCCTTGATGAAAAAACTAAACGATATACTGTAATTGCATTTCTGCACCGGGGTCGGAGAGATGGCACCGGTCGGAGAGATGACACCAGCCGGAGAGATGACGCCGATCGGAGATAGATATGGTACGGGGGTGCGATAAGAAACCCGAGGGAAAAACATTTAATAAAACGATCGCACCCGGTGCCATCTCTCCGACCTAACATGTAGATATTCATCATTTTTTTTTTTTATGTACATCATAATGCATATTCCGGCGGTCTTGCTTCGGACTTCGGACCGGCTTTGTGGAGACCCGTACCAGCAGACCAGGACTGAGAATGCCCCTGAAATGGCGGGCTTGTCCGAGGCCTGGAGATAGAAACACTATGTACTTCATGCATACTATTGTCCGACCACTTGTTGTGTGCAAGGTCGAGCCTCTCTCCGCTTCATTCAGTCCGATTCCTCCTTTTGCTTGCTTCTCTCTCAGTCGCCCGCTATCGCTCACGTTTGTTTGTACATACCTCAACCTGCCTAATATAGCAATACCGGGAATCTCGGCAGGTGGTCAGGATACTCCCACAAAAATATATACCCTTTCAGATGGTACTGTGTATGTTTGTCCGCAAGGAAGGGTCAAATACCATGACATGTATTCACAGCAGCAACAGTAGGGAGTCTGAACGATATACTGTACGGAGTTCTAATTGCACTGCCTCCAGAGGGTGTGCTTCTTCTGTGGAATCAATCCTCTGCATTGTTGTTGTTTGTCTGGTGCGTGTTTACCCCCATCATCATTCGCATCAACGGACGCTTTGACGCTTTTCAGGCATTTTTTGTGTCAACCATGTTGTCATGGATATCCGAGCAGAGCCATCAACCCGTCGGAATCGCACTCGGTCGTGTCGCTCATCACGCAAAAAAAACTCATCGCCGACAACAGATGATACTGTAGAGATTTTTTGCGAGTCACCAGCGGCACCGAGAGACAGAACCAACAACTGCTATAGACGATGTACAGGCGCCATGGCATCAGGCGTCAGGCACCATGCAGATGGTGATGGAGGTACGGCATGCTCTGCTGCCGTACAATATTACAAAATCTACCGCGTCGTCCGTGTTCCGTCGCATCTATCGACAGAACTGTCACTGGCCTTGACGGAGGGTTATTACGGATGGATGAAATCTCCGTTCCGATCCGAATAATTATTTTTTGTGGCGATTTCTCAGGGAAATCTGGAATCCAGGGAAATCTGGAATCCAACGAACACTGACTTCTGTACGGTAAAACTACGAAATACTTGGCTCAACAGCTGTTATTAGCGGTCCTCAACTACGTTGTTGGTTGCTCAGCTTGCCAGCCCTTCCGCCTTCTCCTCTCACCCACCCTCCACACACCACAACCACACACCACTCACTCAGCTTCCTCTACCACTCCATCAGCATCGACGCCCTCGCTTCAGCAACAAGTCAGTCTCGCGCACGCTCACAAGTAGGCTATGTGGCAGGAGCGGTAGTAATGTACATCTTCAGCAGTGCTGTGATATCCTTTTGAGCTGTACGTCTCACGCCTGTTCCTCGATGCTGATTTTGAGGTGGGTGGGTTTTGGACCGCCAAAATAGGCAAAAGGATAGTACTGGAAGATCGTGCACAATCTGCGACCGTGGCAGTTGTTTATGCTTATTCGCGTCTCAGTGTGCACTGCTGCAGCCCCAGCAGTGTGCCGGTCGTGTGCGCTGTGCGCCGCGTGTGTGCGCGCGGCAGAGCTGTCAGCCATGAGAGATAGATTTTTGTATTTTATTCTTAACTTGTGCGGTGAGTCATTGACGGGTGCATACAGCAGCAGTATCAACCATCATGTCCGCCCTTTGTATGCAGGTCACCACGCGCTGCTAGAGATACATTGCGGTCTCTGTTGTTGTAGTCTCTGCATTCTCATGCGTTCCGTCGTCTCTCCCTGGGGACACCGGTTTGCACGTAGTAACACTGCTGCTGCTGCTGTTGTCGGTTGTCAAAACTGTTCAATGTTCCTGGCCCTCTCGCAAAGTTCGTCCTCTCTCCCGTCGTGCCTCCAGCACCTCTCGCCGAACACCGATGCAAGCAGATCCATCCCGCCGCCACAGCACACACACACACACACGTCCATTGCATCTTCCATCCTACTGCATCTTCCCTCCACAATTAGTTGCTCGTCGTCTGTTGTGTTATTCCAGCAGCACCACCGTTGGTGTTGCCTTGGATATACAGAGTACGTCAGCCGCAACCGGGCTGTCGAGTTTTTCAGATTATTTTTGGTTCCGACACGCGTTCCGATTTTTTTTTCTGTATCCATTCGCCCACTTGCCAAGCGTGCTCCCTATCTATGTACGTATCTCTTTATCCCAGCTTGGATCATGGCGCGGTCGCTCTTTCCAAGCTTTGGTGATGATTGCAATAGCCGTGGAGAGGTGGCAGCGTGTGCCTACGACGCGTGCATGCACATATTCTGCCGTACACCCATAAACGCAAGCTTTGATGATGATTGCACTAGCCGTGGAGAGGTGGCAGCGTGTGCCTACAACGCGTGCATGCACATATTCTGCCGTTACACCCACAAACGCAAAGCGTCGTTGGGGAAGCGAGTTGTGTCCACTTTTCTGACGGCAGGCATCACAGACTTTCCTTTCCTCTCGCACGTGCCCGGGGGTAGCCGCTTGCAACACAAACACAACCATGCGCAGCAGTATTCCAACTTACTGTCGTAGTCAACGCACTCTCGTTTATGGAACACGCGGCATTCCGAGACAGACGTACGAAGGGAACATGACGCAAAACCGCTGTTGCTCCTGCCCTCTCGCCGACCTCCTTCTTGCGCCTTCAGGAACAGCGTCTTCTACTACACGAAGCAATGGCTGGAATGAGGTTCAACTCCACCCCTGCGGTCATCGCCGCCGCTTGGCTCCTGGCGTCCTACCAGACCGGCGTCCAATCTCGCCATCTTCGCTCCCTTGATAGCGCTTCCTTTGCTACTGATTCCAACCGGTGAGTTGGTTCGGTAGTTCGATGACGGTACTGTACCCATTTTTGTAGAGCCACTCCCAGGGATGGATTTTGTCTTGCACGCTCGGTCTCGTGTGTCGTGAGTTGGCTCATATGCATACATGCACTCTTCCGTTCCGCTTGTGGCTTGTGGGCTCATGCTGACTGGAACCTTCTTTGCTTCTGCATTCTGCATTTCATAAATAGCCGATCGATCCCTCGACAGAACATGTGGATGTTGGTGTCATTCCCTCCTTTTTTTCGAGTGTCTACTGAGTGCAGCAATTTTGCGTAGAGAACGTGTAGTCCGAGAGAAGGTACTATTTGCCTTCTTTTTCTGTGCCAAACGGGTATATTGGTGTTGACGTTTCGAATATATCCTGCCGTTGGTTGTACGTTGAAGTACATATGATAGACTATTCCCCGGAGTAGGGTTAGGGTTAGGGTTAGCATAGACTATTCCCCGGAGTAGATCCAAAGTTTGTCTGATGTACCCCCCCCTCCCGCTGCTCCACGTGCGTGCACCAACCAACCAGGGACTACACCCACCTGGGATGCTTCGTGGACAACCAGAGCGACCGCGTGTTGGGGCACAAGCTTGTCGATGAGGAAGTCGACACCGAGGTAAGAAATTAATCAAGTACCGCTAGTGTGCTCTGTCGCGTTCGCCTTTTCTTTTTTTCCCTTTCCTCATCGCATCGGCCAGCTATCTGCTTGGCGCCAGTCGGAATGGTGCACGACTTGTTTCAGCCGAAGGGTTGAACCAATATTGAACAGTACGTAAGTCTGTTAACCAGTGCAACCGTATTCGTTTTCCCCTCGATTTTTGTTTCTTCAGTTCTGCTACGACTACTGCTTGGAAAAGAACGCACCCTTTATGGCTACCCAGTGGGGGATCGAGTGCTGGTGCGCCACCGAGGTTGACTTGGAGTACGAACGCCACGGAGAGGCCGAAGAGTTGTGCGACTACAAATGCGGGGGAGACAATGTACGAAGGGCTTTTTATACTCCAGTTTTGTGCTGAACGCGTGTCGCTCTTCGTTGTCTTCTTGTAGACACGCCTAGACTTTTCCCAGCCGAGGTAACCAATCTACTCCCTTGCTGTACATCCATACTGTTCCTGTTGTACCCGACCCCCTAATTGGTGCCGATGCCTTTCTTGGAATCTCCCTGATAATCTAACCCGCCTCGATGCCCTCCCCTCGTCTTGATCCATCTGACTGTTTTTCTTGCGCTACTGTACAGAACGAAATTTGCGGCGGCTACTACGCCTTCGACTTGTACGAGATCGAGTCGTTCACCACCATGTGAGACCTGAAAACAGCTTGTACCATAACACTCGACTACCTTTCCCGTGTTGAACGACTACCTCAATCATGCTTCATTTTGTCGTTTCTATCCCATTGCGCAAGTCCGAAACCAGCGGGTGGTTGCGCAAGCCCGAAACCAGCGGGTGGGGATATTATTTCTCCGGCCTAGCAGTAAGCGCCTACCTCAACAATGTGTTTTGGACCCACATGTTACTGAATACGTTAGGAATACATGGGGGTCAGAAACCAAGTTATTTGTCACAAAGCGCGCCCACGTCCGCATGCGGATGTTTCCCGTCTAGGAGACGGGCGATCGAAGATGCATACTGATACCTCGTAACGCCCACTGGTACATTGGTGTGTTTACCGTGTAGAACATATTTGTCGTGGTTGTTTTGCAAGGCTGGTCTGAAGACGTTTTCGTGCCCGTGACAATCGGCCTGAACACAGAATGTACGCAAAGACTAACGACTCAAAATGTATGTTTTGCTTCGCCTTCCGCGACCTGTCTGAACCATCCCCGCAGTGACGGACCGCCGGAAGGCGCCATGAACGACGACATTGTGAAGATCATCGAAGTCCCTGGCGCCAACCCCGGCGGCGCCGGGTGGGCCGACAGCTACTCGGTCGGAAGCAAGTGCTACATGTCGACCACGTTCGACCACGGTATCGGAGAGGAACTTGTGGACACCCCGATCGGCGAGGTGAAGATCAGGGACCTCTACGACATGCTCGAGGCGGGGCCCGGATCTGTCGGCCGCCCTCTCTATAATGACATCCAGTGCGGAAACGGCCCCGCGAACGATGCTGCTGACGAGACCGAGTGCCCCGGGTTGGTGATGGAAGGCCCTGAAGGCTGCGGCCAGATCGGTCCCAAGTGGGACCTTTCCGAGCTCGTCGAGACGTAGACCACCCACCCGCATGTTGGTAGCGTATGCGATTCGGCTGATGGGTCCCTGCATAGTATATACTTCGGCACACATGGGCGCGACTAGTCGCGTAGAGCCTGACGTTCATGTGTCCCTTGCGCCAGGTGTGCCAGGTAGATGGTTTTCTCAGCGTTATTAATTGGTTTTGTGCTGTGTCTTGACAGGTGAACGTTAAGTGTTCGAAGAAATGTTCGTCTGGTGTTATTTGGACGGGTACCGGGGGTGGCATCCATGTATTGCCTCGGATTGTGGGGTAGAATTTTATCGGTTGCTGTTCCATGAAGCTCTTGGAATAGTTCTGCTGCGCTTTCGCCTATTTTTAATGATTTTAGTTTATCCCTTTGCTCGCTATCCTTCCGGAGAGACGTTGAAGGGGCGAGCAGTAACCCTTGACATCTCGGTGCGTTTGCGCTTTCTCTCACGCATGTGTGACCCGGTGTGTGTACACTCGTGGCAATCGGCGATCTATTCAGATTTGATTTAAATGAAACAGGTTCAGGAAACCAGGGGAAGAGCATGGGAGCTGTGTGTGTGTGTGCTTCGCTTTCATTACTTCGCACCCTTTCTTTTGTACATGGGGCAATCGCCCGAATGGCCTACGTCACGCGCGTAGCAACCGTCGTTTGCGGACTCGGCACTTGTCTTCTCGGTTTATTTGACGTCGAACTCGAGGTCAGCCTGACGCGTTGCGCACATAAATTACGCATGTTGCCCAACTCTCAGGCTATGGGTTCGATGTAGGTGCGGTCGCGCGGTCATGACGCCGTACTCGAAAGGGACGACCAGGGGGGTAGGGGTGGAGGGTTCCGGTTGGTTGGGTGACAAAACCCACCACAATGAGTTACAGTAACGCGCATGTGCCGCGAGCCAGCCGTTCTTCCCGTGTTTTTTTGTGCTGTCTTTGGGTTTTTCACTTTTTTGAGCTGTGCACCTCGGCTCCTTTTTTCCTTGGGAGGAGGGTTGTGTTTCCAAAAACGGTTGGAGCACTCAGGTAGTTTCCATCCTCCGATGTTTTACTCGATGGCGAATGCCTTCGTTAGTGGTTGTTCATACTGTATAGTGGTTGTGCGGCATCCGTTCAAGATCATTCTTCTACGTCGTAAATTTCAGCACCTTATGCTGAAGGAGTTTTTTTTGTGCCATCGTATTTTCATTTTTTCGTTTCAGGCCGAGTCTTACGTCGTGATTATTTCCGAGATTTTTTTTTTCTCTCGGGGGGGGGGGGGGGGTGGTCTGCAAGGGCAAAATTTTCTGGATCCAAACGACCTTCTTACGGTTCCTCGAGACAGATTTGTTTCTCAGGGGAAAAAGGGGCCGGTTCAAGTCTTCGTGGGTCACGGCATGCTTCAGTTCACGGTTTTGGCTCGTGTGCGACCAACAAGACACCGCGTGCCCTGTTTTTGGGTCGCCTCCAGAGGGCATGTGAACAATCGCACACCAGTGCCTGCAGTTTGTGGATGTCGTCGGGCAAAGGCCTCTCTCTGGCATGCGTTGTGGTCTGATCACGCTCGGAGGTACAAAACAAATTGCAACGTTCAAAACAATCAACATCTCGCAACACACTTCGGTTTACGTTTGCAGGCCGTGTGCAATCAAAACTGGACAATACGCTCTGCTTCTGGGACGCGAGCAGAGCGTATGTGTATGATCACACGCCATTGGCCGTAGTTTGTGGATGGCATCGGTCGAAAGCCTCCCTCTGGCATGCGTTGTGGACTGGTAGCGGGTGACACACGGAGCAAACACGCGGCGGAACAAGAAGAAAATCCAAAAAGTCAACACCGCAACATACTTCGGTTCACGTTTGCAGGCCGTGTGCAATCAAAACAGAACAATACGCTCTGTTTCTGGGACGCGAGCAGAGGGTATGTGTATGATCACACGCCACTGGCTGCAGTTTATGGTTGTCGACGGCGTAAAGCCTCTCTCTGGCGTGCGTTTTGACTGGTCACACATGCAGCAGGCACAAAAACGGCTCTTTTCGGCCCAAAGGCAAGAACGTCAGCAGAGCAATGTGGCAGGGTTGACGTTACCGGCTCGTGTGCGGCCAACACGACGCAGAACGCCCTGAATTTTATATACCTGCAGAGGGATTGTGCATGGCCTCATGATACTGGCCTCTGTTCGGCCAGCAGACGGTGTAGTTCCTCGTTCTGGCACGATCGGGGTGTGACCAGGGGGTACCCCCCCCCAATTCCAAACTGGAAAATATCAGCCGATCCAGTTTGGAAGATGGGCCTATATTCCAACGCGGCAGCAGGGATCCTAGGAAATATTCGGCGATTTGGAATTTGGGCGTTTTGGAATTGGCCAAATTCCTCCGCGTAAGACGCTCAAATAATTATTTGGACTGAGAAAAGGACCCCCCCCCCAATCAAAATCCCGAAATGATCACGACGTAAGACTCGGCCTCATTGCGAAGAAAAATCGAGTGAAAAACAGAGTTTATGTATGCTGCATCGAGTGTCGCAATGTGCGGTCGTATTCTAGAGCATCGATGAAAAGACGGGGAAACCGCTGACTGTCCTGGTGGGTGTCGAACTCTCGCTCCTGTCGTCATCTACCGAGCAATGTCCAATCACGCTGCTGGCTGTGACTCAGCAGATTTGGGGCCACAATAACTGCTAGTGATGATCCTCTATTATTGCGTGACACAACGGCAAATGCATTGAAAAATCCGGCCGGCCGTCCACCTTAACAGGAGTGTCTTGTCATGGCACTGTGTAGGTTGTGGGTTCATCCTCTCCAGGGAGGGATTTTGTCCCAACATGTATTTCCAGCAATAACGTCTTGTCGTAGTTGAATGCGAACATCAATGGATAGGTCTCGTGGGAAAACAATCTTTGAGTCATGCAACGGTAGGGATAGCACATTATGGCCCAGAACCTTCGTTACTCAGATTAATAACCTACCAATAAACTTCAATCGTGTTTCATCTAGCCCATCGGATTACCTATACTATCACGTCATATTTTCATATTGTGTCAATGGCCATTTCAGGCTGAGATAGATATGGAGCTTCTCACGTTTGAGACTTAGAAGGGATTCGTGCACCCCTACCGTTGCATGACTCCTTTGGCGTCACGGTCGACAAGGGAAAGGGAGGCTGAACGGCTGAATGAACGCTGTTACAAATACCCACTGCAAGGCACAAGCACCGCAGGGGGAAATGTGGGAAAATCAGAAGGTTAGTGAAAAAAAGTCTTGCGGGACCTGACAGAGTAGATGGGACGAACACACACACACCGCACTGAGACTGAATCTGTTTATTAGTCAGCCGTTTGCGCGATTGATACAAAAAACAACAACACACGCGCGCGCCCCGCCACGAGGTCCCAGTTCAGGAATTATAGGCGCAAGTGTTTTGCATTGAGACTGACGACGTCTGTCTTTTCATTGATGATTGGTCAGTCGGTTGTGCGTGATCGATGCAGACAACAGACACACACATCATACAATTGCGGGTCCAAACATACATCATCAGATGTTTGTGCTAGGCCTTGTGGTGCCGCGGCGGTGTATGGGGTGAAGGCGCGCCAATCACCCGCGGCCACTGCTGCTGCTGCTGTGTATCCGTGCAGCCGTGCAGCAGGTAGGAGGTAGTAGGTCATTGGGTAGTACAAAGAATAGGTAGGTGTCGATCGCGGGATAGATAGACAAAATGGAGTCATTGCCAAGGGTACCCGCGGAAAAAAATTCCGGACACATAGGCCACTTTAAAGGAGGGGAAGCCGTGGGCGGTAGCTTGCTCCTAGAGATAGATGAAGGTAGGTTCTGTCGTTGACACGCTTGTCCACGATCACGTTGAGATGAGAAAGTTGCTTGTTATTGATGAGAGACGATCAGCAAGGGTCTGAGGTGAAGTGGGGATCCAACTTCACCTCAGGGGGTACGCAGACTAGACAAATCCTAAGAGGGTAGGTGTCTGAAGGGTATACCTCCTGGGACCGACCCACATCCTATCAACAATAAGATGTACCCTATTTAAGCTAGCAGCCACACTCCTTAACACCACCCCACCCCCCCCGGAGCGGTGACCCTATTTGCAGGATGGTCCTTGTTATAGGATTCAGATGTGTAGACGGAACATAGAAGAGCTTGGTTCCTTCTAGAAGGCGCGGAGAGATGTAACTCTCCGCGGAAGGATAAAAAGCAGGGGACAGGATCAAGTAGCCCCTGCTTGTGCAGAGGATCCTGTGCCCCTTGGTGTCATTCCTACCGATACCCAAGGCAACAGCTACTGCTGCTGCTGTTCTACAAGAGTAACAACAAGTGAGTTCTTCTTCACGGGTCAACCAGACTTCATCACGCGTGCATACCACTACACTTGGCGTCGTCTGCAGGAGCGCTATAATCGCCATCTCCACGGCCTTCTTAGCACCATGGTGACCACGACTCCGGCCCCCAAGCACGAGCCGACATCTTCAGCTCGGCTTTCGACTCCCGAGCTTCGGGATTCCACCACCGGTGGCGGAACAAGGTCGCTTTTCTCTGCCAAACTCCCCATATTGGTCACTGTACACTTCAAAGGGAATGCCATAAATTAGTGTTCGATTCTTCTTTATCGCCCACACTATCGAACCCGCTTCAAGCTCAGTCGGACTCCATCTCGTTTCATTCGGGAATGTTGATCTGCTCAAAAAGCATAGCGGTCTAATACTTCCATCTCGTTGCTCTTGCTCAATTACGGCTCCCAAGCCCGAAATCGACGCATCAGCGGTAAACCAAAACGGCCGCTCTCCCGAGATTGCATCCTCATAACACGGAAATGCCAATACCTCAGGACCAGACAGAATATCCATCATTTTCCTCACCACAGCCATATGATCAGCCGTGCATGCAAACTTCGCCCCCTTTTTCAGCATCGCATTGATCGGTTTCAATTTTGCCGACATGTTCCTCAGAAACTTTCGATAGTACGACAAAGACCCCAACAACGATCGCAGCTGGCTAACATTAGTGGGCATTGGCACTTCACGCAGCGGTCTGACCTTTCCCGGGTCCGGCCCGATCCCTTCCGCCGTGACTTGATGTCCCAAGAACGTCACCCCAGGTTCGTCTTCTTGGGTGCCAGTTTTAGGTTGAACTTGACCATGCGCTCGAAAAACCTCTCCAGGTCGCGCACGTGTTCTGCCCCGTCCCTGGAAAAAACGATAACGTCATCGATAAACAGACGCACACGTTCCAGTCCGTCACATACTCTGGCCATCACCGAATGAAACCACCCCGGACTACTACTGAGACCTTGCGGCACGGATAAAAATTCGTACAACCCCGTAGACGTGATAACAGCAGTGATCGGAATGCTGTCCTCTTCAATACTGCACTGGAAAAACCCACTGACCAAATCCAGCGTACTGAAGATTTTCGATTTGTCCAATTCCGCCAAAATATCCTCCACTATTGGGATGGGCAATTTCGGGATTGCACTCATTTTATTGATGCGCTTATAGTTGACCGTCAACCGCACACCACCATTAGCCTTCGCGACTACCACCAACGGACTCGCCCAATTGCTGTACGATCTCCGCAACACACCCGCCAACAGCAATTTGTCAATTTCGATCTGCACCTTTTCGTTCATAACCGGCGAATAGCGGTAAGGTCTCTGCCGCACTGGCTGTGCCCCCGGCTTCAAAATGATTCGAAACGGATGCACCGTCACCCGTCCTAAATCCGAACCACTCTTCGAAAAACGATGCTCAAATTTGCACAACAAATCACCTAGTTTGTCAATGTCCTCCGGCTCCCACAGTTAGTTTCGCATTGAAGTCGAAATGGACGTATCGAATGTGCGGAGGCACCCTCTGCCACAACCGCCTGAACGCCACCTGTTGCGCCCCATTCAAAGAAGACATAACATCAGCGGGAGGTTCGTCGTTAGGCATGTCGGCCTCTTCACCCTCCTGAACAGCAAACACATTTTTGAATTTCTCATTTTCCACCAAACGAGCATCATCCAAATTTACCACCTCCAGGGGTTCACCACCATACCCCTAAATATATCGTTTGGTTTCACCAGACACGAGCTGTCCCCTACCCTTCTCAGAGGAATTTCAGACGTGCCATTTTCGACCAATGCTTCCTGCGGGAACCACTTCTTCCCAAAATGCACACGGTACGAACCTACCGCCGCGTCACTGCCATCTAGGTTGGTCAATTTTACCTCCACCCATGACATTGCATTTGGAAGCCGTCGTCTACGACCATCAGATTTCACCACCACCTTTCCATCACCTTCCGTTTCCACCATACCCACCGCATTACCCACCCATTCATCAAAGCGGTGATCACCTGCCACTTTATCCGTATTTGAACCGACAAAAGTGACAATTGTTTCCGAGTCCGACACGTCTTGGAATCTGCAAACTGGAAAATCAGCCCAGCTATCCCTCCCTAGTATCAGATCATGTCCCATGGCTGCGTCTGGCACGATATACGCATACACACTCGTCCGTACCGTCGGTGTACCAAAATGAAATGGCGCTGATTTTCCGCCCTTCCACATTTCAATATTTAATCGCATTCTTCGATCAGTAACCAACGGCACCCCATGGAACCCACCCCAATTTCTTATTCAGCCCTGTTTCAATGCTATCATCTGAAGAAGAACCGCATGCCAACATATTTTGCACACACCTTTCTTGTACAAACAATGCCGGACTTCCCGTATCCAACAGAGCCTCCCACGATATCATCTTGGTCGCTCTTGACCCCGCGAATACTTGCACTCTTGTCGTATGCCGGTGTCGATCCATCGTCAAATCCCCACCGACCGACCGAGTAACAGGTAGTCCACCGCTTCACCTGCAGCAAACGTAAAAGGAGGCGGAGGATACACCGCATCACTTCTTTGTCCTGACACAGAACTAACAGATACTTGTACGGCAAAAATGCGATCTGTTCCTTCTTGTGTTTCACCAAAATCCCCTCCCTCCTGAGCTGTTACCTCAACCTCACGCTTGAGAGAATTGTCAGAGGCGGATGCATCCCCTATCACGCCCTCTTCTCCTATCACTGGTAAAGCAACAGTTTCATGGTTTTGCTTGCTTCCAGCACGATCAACGGTAACGCTTTTTTCCTTTCTAGTGTCCCGATTAATCGACCCCTTTTTGGCACCATTTCGACCAACAGTGTGCTCCGCTTGAGGATCCGGCGGATATTTTACTGCCCTCGGAGAATTTGCCGTGCGTACTTTCTTACGTTGAGAGGTTAACGCATTCCCTGCTGGTTTTGCATTGCCACCAACATTTCCCTTTGTGTCAATGCTAGACTTCGTTTGATCATACGAAAGGGGCGTGCTCGGCACCCCTACTTCTGGAAAAATCCTGTTTGTCTTACTACTAGTGATTATTTCCTGAAGCTGTACACGTGCATCTTGCGAAACACTATGACCAAGAATTTCTTGCGGGGTACTAGTCCTCAATACATTCTTGCTCCCACGGCCTACACCAGTGCAGTTCAAATTATCAACACCCGAAACCACATGCAGTTTGGGATAATTACTTCCACCCTGCTTGGAATGCTCCTTAGTGGCTGAAAAACGTCGCTTTCCGTGGTTGGACGAGACGCTCCCCGTCGCCAGGCCATCACCCTCGGTGTTGTGCACCACCGATCGGCCCCCCTCCTCCTCTACAATCCCACCCTGCGAGTCGTCCTCGATGTTCTCGCGTGATGATTGTTTTGCGCTTTCCCCAGCCCCCCCGAGATTCTTCTTTGATCCAGGTCCTTGGCTCTGCTTTCTTCCCTTCTGCCCGCGATATTTCTTTTCGTCATGATAATACCCGGGACCTCCTTCACCCTGCACCTCCACCTCGCGGAATTTCTGTTTATTCTCGCAATATCTTTCACCCCTTTCACCCTTCACCTCCACCTCGCGGAAGTTCTGTTTATTCTCGCAATATCTTTGCAACATTCGAGGCCAGGCATAAAATTGAGCTCCTTCAGTGATCCCGGGCGTCCAATGAAAGCTCGCGTTGTGTCCCCCATCTTTCCCTCGCCGGAATTTGCTTCGGGTAGCGGGAGGAGGTCCCGCACACTGGCGTTGGTGAAGATTTCCAGGGAGAACTGCCGGACGCTGTCTGTCTTGCTCTTTGTCGCTTGCAGCTCATCTATCGCTAGTTTGCTCTTTGAGTCAATCTTGTCGCCACTGGCTGCCGCACGTTTCAACCCACCACTAACGTCCAGAAGCATGTCATCTTTTCTGTTCTCCCCCGCCATTAACCACGGCACAATTTTCCCCATGGAGGTGGTATGCGCTGTCGCTAGTTGTCGAATGTACCGCGCGAGGTCTTGCTCGAGTGTCACACCGGCCCCAAGTCGATTTTCCAGGAGCTCCCATTGCTTGATTTTTCGCCCATCTTCCAGGGTGTACAGGCCGCTGTCGAATAGCACCACCTTCTGGTCCCCGCCCTCCAATCGAACCTTTGTCCGTCCCAACACCACACCGATGTCCGAAGGATTGAAGACGTAGTCGAGCTCATAGTGACGTTTGAACTTGTGCATTTTGAAGTACCAGGCTTTCTCTGTCTCCGGTAGCTTTTCGCGGTCTCTCCGAAGAAGCGTCATGTTGGATCGTGGAAAAAAATTCCCTCGAAGACTTCGAAGCCATCCCCGCTAGATCTAGACAGAAGAGAAAAGGGGGTTAGCGAGATCCGCGAGCGTCCCAACTCCGACAGGCCTCTTTGGCGTGGTAGGTGCCGTGCCCTCGTGGTCTTTTGCTCTCTCATCGGCAATCTTGCGATTTTGTTGTATGAAAGCCTCCATGCAAGGCAAAAACGGTTCCGTCAGCCATCGACCAAGTTCCGTTGAATCCACTCGCGTTGTACCCTCTGCTCTACGCTGTCGAAGCTGCGCTTGCCTGACGTCAGCGGCCCCCTTGACACCCCCAGATCCTCCGCCGTCGCTGCAAGTGCCATCGCCGTCGCCCACGTCCACGGGAGTGACACCCCCGTCGCCCCCGTCGCCCCCGTCGTCACCGCCATCACCGTCGCCCACGTCGCCCCCGTCGCCACCGCCAACATTACCGCCACCACCACCGGCAGGACGTTTGGCGTCACCGTCAGGGCCACCACCACCGGCAGGACGTTTACCGCCACCGGCAGGACGTTTACCGCCACCGCCACCGCCACGGCCGGCCTTGCGTTTACCGCCACCGGCAGGACGTTTACCGCTACCGCCACCGCCATGGCCGGCCTTGCGTTTACCACCGGAGGCGAGGCCATCTCCACGAGACAGTTGCGCAACTCGCATTGCAGCCCGTTTGGTATCTTTCATCCAGGCCCTGTTTTCAAACTCAGACCGAGGGTCTCGACATGGGGGGCCAGGAGGTGCCCTCGAGGATTTGCGTCGAACTGGAACGGGGGAAGGGTGGGATGGGAGGCAGCGACAATTACGGAGGCGTGACTGCAAGCGTAAGTGAGCGCCCCTGATCTGGTCTACAGGCAATGACTTGACTTGTCCGCCAAGAACGTTTGAGTGTACTGTTTCTACTCTAGTAAGCCATACCGGTCGGAGGTGCGGGATCGATCTGATCTCCGGTGTCACCGTCGGACACTGTCTCGACTCCTGTTCGGCCGCCTGCGTCGCCGCCCGTACCGTCTCCTCCCCCGTTCCCTAGAGAATGCAACGGGGTAAAAAAAGAGAGGGTGGTTTTGCGAATCTCGTTAGGGATGTCAAGCACGGCACGGGTGATCTCTTCCAAAGCAGAACGATCCGTGGTAGTCCATACACTTTGATCTAAAAGCTACACAGCAACGTGCAACACACCTGATCGCCCTCGTCCCCAGAGTTCCCCCCCCCTCGGAAGGAGGTTGGCAGCCGTCGGCGACGTCCACCCGAGCGCGCACGTCTGGCCAGCCTCTTGCGCCGCAAGGCCCGGCGGCGGCGTCTCTCCCGGCGGCGCCGCGGGCACCGGCGTTTTTTGTTCCTCTTCGTCGTCGTCCTCCGCCCACCGCTGCCGCGCACCCTGCAGCGCTTCCTGGGCTGCGTCCTGGTCCAATCGGACCACACCGACGGGAAGAGGCAAACCTCCTCCGGTCCCCGCGTCCACTCCCCCCACACGGACGGGAACAGGCAGACCTCCTCAGCGAAGAAGCTGTTGTGGTCGAGGTAAATCTGGTCGTCGCCCCAGTACTCATCGTCGTCCCACGGATGAGACGCCCAGGAAGCCCGTGATGAGGTGGGGCTCGAAGGCTCCGGGATGAGGTCGGGAGTCACGTCACCACGCGACGAGCTGAGGCTCGGGGGCGCCGTCGTCGAGTCAGAGAACTCGGTGTCGCAGCCGATGTCGATGTTAGGGGGCTTCACGAGAGGTTAACACACACGAGACGCCAGGGGAGCCAAAAATTTTATTTCAGTAATCTTGGGGTCGGTGCTGCTCAAACATGTTACACCACCTACGACGCGAAAACATTACTGCCCACAATGCACACACCTTGACGTCATCTCCCGTGGTCACGTCGTCGCCCGTGCTCGTGGGGTCATCGCCATCGTGGTTGATCGCAAGTTCCGCCAGGGACAGGTTGATGCGCTCCTCGACATAGTCCACCACGTCGCTCTCGCTCCCGACTCTGACCCCGTCTTGCTCCTTATTCGTCTGATACGTTATCAAAGTACGGGGGAGGCGTAAATCCACTGCGGCACCAGATCACCACATCACCACTCCGAATCGTTCACCTCAATGCTAAACGCGTGATTAACTCACCATGAATACCCGAAGAGACCAGTGCCCCGCGTCCGGGTCGTGGAGAGCCATGCGCTTCGTGGCCCCCTCGATGAACGCTGTATCTACGTCCACTTCCCTCCCCATGGGCAAGTCGATGCCGAAACCCTCCGCGAGAGCGCGTATGGCCTCCATGCCACCGTGTCCCCCGCCGCCGCCGTCAGGGTCCATGTATAACATGGCGTTTCGGACGTCAACTGCGTTGTCGATCTTCGCCTAATGATCGAGGGACAGCCTCCGGATGAGACCCGAATCATTTGCAAGCGGTGGCCCCTCCATGTTTCGCGCCCAAGTGATGAAAGGGTCGCGAGACACGTCGAACACAGCGACGGCCAGGGAACGAGCGGCTCCACATAGACTGTAAAGCCGGTCACTGTCTTTGTGCGAGAACGCACGTTCAACGAGGGCCACAGGCCATCCCCCGTCGATGGCGTACGCCTGCATCAGCACGTACACCCAACAGTGCCCAACTCCTCCATTACCCATGCCACGCTGATGCATGTTTCACCTGACAGGACATGGAACGGGAAGGTGTGTCATTGACAGAGGGAAGTGGGGAGGATGTATATGTGGCATAGATATATGTGGTAGATGGGGGCAGGGGAGGGGCTGTGTCGGACACCGAGAGAGGGGGAGTGCGCACAGTGCGGTTTTTGAAATGCGCACAGTGCGTTCACAGTGCGTTTTAGAAATGTGCATGCTAAATCGCCTTCGGCGAAAGAAAGCCTTCCAGGCGCCGAAACCCCGACTATTTTTGTGTTAGATAAATGGAGGGCCCTCCACACTTTATGTAAGTGTTTTATTTCTTTCCGTTTTATGTTTTGGATAAATTTTGGGCTCTGGGAGCGTTTGTCGCATTTTGGTTTATTCCCCTCCCCAAGGACAGCAAGCAGCAGTGCCACACACCCGAGAAACCCCCAACCCTCTGACTCGTCTCTTCGCGCGCGTGTTCTCCCATCCATCGCCTAGGACTGTTGTTTCTACTTGTTGTCAATAATTCACTTCTGTGCGGTCGCGAAGGCAGCGTCCATTTGTTCGTCGGGGACGTCTATTATAACCCGAGCTTATCTAGATTCCTTGTAGCATGGCCGGTCAGGCCCAAGACTTGCATTCCTGCAGGAAAGGTCCCGGGGATGGGGCGACGGCAACCCCGGCACCCCCTCCATCGACACTCGGACCCCATCACCAGGTTGGGATCCGCACCAGACACTCTGAATGCTGGATATGCCGGGGGTGTCATCTCGGCAGAAGCCGGGTGGTACTTGTTGCATTTCGCACACCAGGAGGAGCGGATGACATCAGGTACCTCCGCTTGCTGTCTCGCTCGGGAACAGTCCGGTAAAAATAACCCTTGTTCGTTGGCATATTGTTCTTCGGGCGCGGAGCCGGACGCGGAGCCCTCCCTTCGGGGTTCATCCTAGAGGCCGGCTGCTGGGGAGACGGGGGCTGCCGGCACGGTTTCAACACATACATCAAGAGTAGCGGGGAGGGGCGGGGGTCAAGCCAGCACGCCAAGGATGTCTCTTCGCCGCAAAGAAACGAAAGCGCTAGTATTGGAATGATATGGATTCATTGATAAATTCGATACGAGCACAGCGAGCTAAGCTCGTTGTGCGACCCCAAGCGCCCCGCTAGCCACCCCCAAAACTCTGGCCAGTGAGGAGGGCCCTGCTGGAGGCCCCGCCGGAACCAAAAATGTTTGGAGCAACTTGGCGTCCTGCCCCGCAATAAGAAATTACGCGAAAAACAGGCCTCCGAACCGGCAGCGTACAGTCAACTGCCGAACAAAAAAGACGAAAAGAAGAAGAAAGAAAAAAAGATGGGCGACTGCTGTCTAATGAAATCGGGAACAGTTTGCATCGGTTCGTCGTCCTGTGTGCCTATAGTAGTAGGCGACTGCTACTTCAAGGTTCACACGACAGAGAACAAGCCAAGCTTTCGCAACGAGGCACAAACGGATAAATAGCTGCACCTGCTACCTACGCCTCTTCGCCGAATGCACGCCTTTCATGACCCCTCCCCCAATACCATACCTTCGCGCCGTGCAGCTGCTGTCTGGCTGTGCTGCTGCCGCCGCGGGGGGATCCGCATGGCTACATAACATCGTGGGTTCCATGGAGTATTGATCGACTTTTCAAACATCGAAAATGCCGAAGAGTTCAACCGTCTTCGACAATCGATATCTGTACCGGAAACAAGCAACAAAATCTTCGAAGCGTCATCCAGCACTACGTAGTGCTGAGCTGGCAATAACAGAGTAGCCTTTGGGTTAGCAAAAGAAAAAGTATTTATATGTAAACACACAGACACAGGCACAGACACACACACCTACGCGACAGGCCCTTGTCCCCCCGAGGAACCTGCAGACGGCGTGCTGCTTCCCCCGGTGCCTCCCGACCCCGAGCCCAGCCCGTAGGCGTCACCGCCAGCCGCGCCCGTGGGAGCTTGCCCCGACGGCGCCACCGGCCTTGGCTGCTGCTGCTGCTGCTGCTGCGGCCATGGCTGAGGCTGCTGCTGCCAGCTGAACGAAAGGCCCGAGCCGCCAGCAAAGCCCATGGGCGCGTACCCCCCCGGAGCCATCTCGACCATGGCTACAGCCACGACGGCTGAGGCTGGTGCTGCCCGCCGAGCGAAGGGCCCGGGCCGCCAGTAAAGCCCATTGGTGCGTACCCACCCGGAACCACCGGCCATGGCTGTTGCTGCTGCTGCTGCTGCTGTTGCCACGTCCGCTGGTGCTGCCACGTCGGCTGGTGCTGCCACGCCGGCTGGTGCTGGTGCTGCTGCTGCTGCTGCTGCTGCTGCTGCTGCTGCTGCAAGGAGAACCCCTCCCCGCCTGCGCCACCCGCCGCCGCTCCGTCCCCGGCGCGGAAGCCGGCGGCTCCGAACGGGGACAAAGTGGGCTGCACACACCTCATGGGCTGTTGCCGGTTCTCTCGCGGGAACTCAGGTCAGACTTCACCCGCTTGCGCCCCCAATTCCTCATAGTCCCTAACCCCCCCGGTGAAGGGACCATGCTCCTGCCGTGGCGGCAGCAGCGGCGCCTGATGTTTGAGTGTTTGCGGCCTACGCCACTTATTTGTCGAGTGAGACTGTTTCGGTGATGTATTAACTTCACGAGAGGTAGGCGACCGTCCTTCGCACGGACGAAAGAGGGAGTGCTCCACACAGAGCAGCTCCAACGCTCCAACAGCAAGGAGGGGCCCCGTGACACATCACGGTGCCCCCTACCAAACGGCAATCTTACCAATCTGCGTGACACCAAATCATACAGCACGTGTATCCAACACCAATGCTCGCAGACTCTCGAACACCTGACCCAACAGACCGATTACCGATGCAGACACCCCCCCGACACCACGCCCACGGTAGTCGGAGGACGGGGGGGGGGGCGACCGCCTGAGCTACTGCGGCGGCCGCGGCGGCAGGGGGAACCCGCCCCCGCCGCTTGCGCCCCCAGGCACCTCTCCTTCCTCCCCGTAGCCGAGGCCGGCGTGACCGAAAGAGGACGAGCTGCGCTGCCCATACCCCAACGGCAGTCATGCTCCCGCGAGGGTCCACGACGGGTCTCTTCTACCGCCGCCGCCCGCCGCTCGACGTTCTCTGTCCCCTCGTAGGGACCCCGCCCCGATCGACGCATTTCTTGCTGCTGCTGCTGCTGCTGATGCGGCCACGGCGGCAGGGAGAACCCGCCCCCGCCGCTTGGGCCCCCGGGGGGCGCTCCTTCCCCGCCGCTGATTTCACATAATCCGTAAGGGGGCGAGCTGCGCTTCCCATACCCCACCGGCAGCTGTTCATGCTCCCGCAAGGGTCCACGACGGGTCTCTCCCACCACCGTCACCCGCCAACTACGGACGACGATAATGATGTAAGACAATGATGTGGTAGTCCCGAAGCCTTCCGGAAAGAAGACAAACGGGCCGTTGCGCGGCCAAGAATAAGGGTAGGCGCCCGCCCCGCCCTACGGGTAGGTACAAAGCTCTGGTGTGTTATGGTGACGACGAGAAGCTGCTGAAACTGATGGAAGATAATAGGACACGAGACATTTTAAGGAGCTAAACGACGAAATCACGGTCGCGGGTGATGGAGTCACGGCGGCGTGCATGTTAGCGGATGGGGAGGCGTTCCTTCTATTTTTCTCTCCCGCTGGCCCATACAATACGACGTTTAGACCCCCATTTATGGGAACAAAATCTTGTTTTGGGAAAATCTTGTCTTTTCGGCCTTTTGGGCAGTCTGCTCCCCGAACGAATGCGAATCAGCTGTTCCACCTTCGAGAAGAGTCATAGCTTTGGCTGAGATGTCTACAAATTGCCTATTTGGTTCGCAAGGTTCCCCGTTTGATTTTTTCAAAATGTGCAACTGCTGGAAAAAAATCAAACGTGGACCCTGGCGAAACAAATAGGTGATCTGTGGACATCTCAACCAAAGCTGTGACTTTTCTCGAGGGTCGAACAGCTGATTTGCATTCGTTCGCGTAGCAGGCTGCCCAAAAGGTCGAAAAAGGGAAGATTTGCCCAAAGGAAGATTTGTTCCCCATAAAGATGGGTCTTACTCGTGCTCTTGACATTCGCCCAGCTACGAAATCCCCAAACTCTTGTGGAGGTCACTGCAACTTCGATGTCCTTTCAGAGAGCACCCAAGTTATTTTGTTTGGAGTCGAGAAAGGCTCGCAGCACAGCTGTAGAATACCGGCAGGAGATTTGAGAAGTAGTACCTATTTACCATTTTTTTGTTGGACGCGCGGGTCGAAACAAGAGGGAAGGGTGAGAGACTAAATCGGATGGATAACTCGACGTAAAACACTTCGTTTGGGATATTATACTAATACCAGCGTTTCGATCCCCTGGCTCTCGGTGGCAACACCGGGTGGATTCTGCTCTCCTCGACGGAGAAGGTTAAGGTTACCTAATTCGGGAGTCCGAGGGGTGTTCTCGGCCGTTGGCTTGCTGTCCTCCCGCCGGGCACTTTCACTCATGACTGTCGAACGAAGGAAAACCTCCAGCTACTAATTTACCACGCCATCGCAGATATGATTGTGAGCCCTGGTGATGGAAATCATCACAAATGCAAAAGGCGGAACCAAGTTTGTTGCGACGGCCCGACCGGCCTGACTGTCGGAAACAGCGGCACACACACAACCAACCAACAGGACAAGTCCCACACAAAAAGAGAGGGCCACAATATTCCACGCTGGCATCGCTCCGCTCCGAGTAGGCAACCTACCGAGCGCCCAGTGCTCGAAACGCGCAAATCGCCCAGCGCATCAGGAAACAGGTGACCCGCACAACATCTCCCGTTTGGCAGACTTGTACTGTAAAACTCACGACCACACACACGCACACCGCGCGTTTTCTGCGGCTGGACAAAGACACAACAAGTCGCACTTCACCCGATAAGCAAAGGAACTATCTACTACGTTAGCGCTCGCTGTACCATCACGGTGGAAGTGAGTCGCCTTCGCATCCACATAGAACAACCGAACTTGTTGCGCAAAAGAGAAGAACTGCGACCGCCTGCTGTAAAGGCTGCACACGGCGATACGAACACAAAATACCCTGCACGTGATCGACCTTGCCACCACAACGCATCGTCGTTTTGGGCTCGGGTTCCTGAGGTGGAATCTTTAGATGGCGAAGCCGCCCTCTGGCTCCCACACGGCACCGAGCTCCGACAACATCTTGTGGGCCTGGAGATGGAAAACGGAGGCAGAGTTCGGGAGCATTCGTTCGTTGTTGCAGATACAGTGTAATACTTTCACGGGCGACTGAACCGCTACAAGATGGTGCTGTGCCACAACGCAGATGCTTGAAGATCCGGATCCGTTATGACCGTTTTAGGAGTGACTTGCAGAGGCACGAAACATCCACACATAGGATAGATCATGATCTTGATGATCTGCGGTCTTATTGATTAAGCGTCGGGAGCATCATACATGATCTGTGCCCATAGATCAAGAGTCGGATATCACAGATGATCCATGGATGATAGATCAAGAGCGGCAAACATGTTCGGACCTATATGGTGTCTGCAGATTGAGAGTTGGAAATATCACAGATGATCTATGGATTATAGATCAAGAGCGGCAAACACGTCCGGATCTAGCTGTGTCCATAGATCAAGAATCGGAAATATCCAAGATGATCTATGGATTATTCATCAAGCGCGGCAGGCATGTTCAGATCTATGCATATCAATGTCAATAGATCAATATCTATGTCAATAGATCAAGAATCGAAAACATTGACACATCGATCTGTACCTTTAGATTTTGGTGATCTGCGACGAAAATGATGTACAATATGTATGTAGATCGATCGATTGTGATCTGACCTATCCTATCATACCTGTGGAAACATCGCGGTTCAATTCTGCCCGAAAGAAAAATACGGGAAAACGACCCGTGTCGCAACATGTCACACATGGGACACGCGGCTATTGGACGCACTTCTCCCGGGTCGGGTCACGTGTTCATGAAACCGAATTGGCTCTGAAACGTGGGAAAGTGGCCTTCTCAATGGATCGCGTTAAACCGCACTAGAGATAAACCTGATAGTGCTGGATAACCGCCCCCCCCGCGGTTCGCCTCGCAAAACAGAACCCCGCGTTTCGCTGAACCTAAATAGCATCTAAACAAGTGTGCGACACACGACATCACCATCATCACCACCAGAGACAAAGACAACTTCAAAGGCGAAACGCCAGCACCGACCTTCTTGTAGTCCTCGAAGAAGGCCTCCTGGCTCTCCTTGTACTTCTGCGCGAAGGGCAGGAAGCCCTTGTCCACGAACAGGCATTTGTCGGTTTCCAGCTTGAATAGCTCCGAGCCGCCCTCTCCATCCGGCACGGTCGCGAAGTAGCTGGAGAAGTCGGCGGGCACAACGCACGCCCATGAAACGTGATTTTGGGGGGGGGGGGGGATGCTGACAAGAAACCCAAAGAACGCAAAACGACCCGCGAGCCACATGTTGCGAACGTCGGTATGGTTGTGGACGCAGGCGCCGTCAACCGAAATTCAAGAGTGTGTGGACGCTCAAGAGTGTAGAGGAGCCGCAGGACAAGAAGAAATCGGCATTGTCCAGCAACTGGTCAAGGCGTCGATGGGGTAACTACGCACCCACGACCGCTTCCAAGCACACAAATACATGGCCACGGGCGGTAACCGAAAGCAAAAGTGTGGTAGCTTCCACCGCGATAGACAGCTTTAAGAACTAAAGCGTGAGCATGCAACGATCAGGGTTCTTCAAAGCAATGTTCCGCCTCGCAAGTACGCTCACAACTCCATCTCGGCGATCTTCACCACACGCACACCAAACCAAGTCGACCTGCTTTTGAGGAGCCCTCACCAAGGTGCCCCGAAACGTGAGATGGCTGCTACGTCTCCTTGCCCGGAAAAGGCTGACGAATCTTTATTGGTCGATGCTACCGACAAAGCCACACACACACGCAGGGCTCACCTGTTGTCGAACTTCATCCAGTTCCGTGTCCAGGAGCTTCCCCCGGGGTTTCCCTTACTTGGTGCGTCGCCCCCCCTGGGGCATACGCCGGCGGCCGTGAACTTGGTGCACGGCGACCAGTCGCCTTCGGCGTTCTGCGGGTGATACACAGAAGGACACACCAACCAAGACGCATCCACCCGTCGACAGAAACACAAGGCACACAAGAAGTAATGCATACATCAATTGATTCGGCGTGAGCCCGGAGATGAGACAGCGCTGTAGCCTCGCTCCAAGACAAACGAGAATCCTTCGGGACACGCGCATCTCCACAGAAACCGGTAGTCTGTAGCCGACGAATGGCAGCTAAGGAAAGGTGAACACCGATATAAGCTGCCTGTGGCATGTGAGGGTGGACGTTACGCGAGGGGTAGACTCACCGAGTTTGAGTATGTGCGACACGACATGACCAGACACGATACATAATCATATGTGCTGTTGACTGCCGAGGTACAAAAACATACGTGTCTATGTCTGTGTTCGGGTTTGTGCGTACCAGCTGGCCGGCCCGCCCGAGGGTGTGGGCGCCGGACAGAGCAACGATGCCCTCATCGCCGAAGCCCATCCGGTAGAACACGTTCCGGAGGTGCGCCTGGACGAACAAACAAAAAGCGTTCTTCGCGTGAGAAACTGAGACCGAATCCGCCGGTGTCGCCCACATCTACCGAGTTTTGAGGCAGAGCTGGCACAACGACTGAAAGAAGCTACATCCATACCAAGCACATGTCTCCAACCTCTGGCGCGAGCAATGGCGTCAGCCAGGCTGGAAAGTTTTTTCCTAGTGCCAGCGCGGGCGCTTCAAGAGGAAAACAGGTATGTTTCTATTCAAGTCCTTTGATAGACGCCAACGACACGAAAGCAAGGGGGATACAACACAGCCACAACAAACCCAAATAACATCATCGGGACATGACTTGCTGAAGAGCAGACCTGCCAGGAGCAACTTCAACACACCGTCTCCATGGTGTCGACCGGAAGTAGAAGCATCCAACTCAGGCTACGAAAGAACCCGTGCCGGGCATTCTCGGGATGCATTGCGTGTTAGGGCACACAAGAAAAATGCACACGGACGCAGCAAACATCAACACATCAACGCGCCGTTCCAACCAACCTGCGGCGTGTCCGCGTCAGGGAAAGGAGCGTCCCCTGCGGGGAGGTTGCCCTCGTCTACACAGTCCTTCGGCGTCGCGGCATCCTTTCGCCCGTACCTCATGTCGATCACAGGTCCGCCTGACGTTTTAAGAAGACGAAATCGGGTAAAACGGAAGGGCTCCACAGTATTTGCTGTGGCATATCGTGTACCAGGGATACCAGTCCCCATTTTCTCTTCTCGACAGAGATCCCCTAGCCCTATCCTTCCCCAGCCTATCAATCCAGCTTCGTCTCATCCGACCTTCTGGCAGCCATCACTGTGACAACGCCGAGCCCCGTGCTCGTGCCTTATGAACTAGCAAACTACATCAGAACTCTGTCCCGTCAAGGGCTGGAGGAAGGCTCCTGCCTGCACACAGACAGTGCCCTTGACATTCCTAACCCGGTACGTCGTTAAAATTCACTGGGCACATGCCCTGCACGATAGCCGTTCCATTAGCCAGAGCCACGGCCCTGCTCCCTCGTATCCTACATTTGTAACAATCAGCTTGAGATTTAGACTCTCCCTCACCGGCCTCCTCAACCGCCGTCGCCGACGCGAGCTGGATGAGGTCCGCCCAGCCCACCTCCGGGTATTTGTCCTTGAGGGGCTGCAGAAGCTTCAGGCCGAACACCAGGCCAAGGTTGGCTTCGTGGTTGATCTCGGGCTCGAACCTGATGCTGCCGTTCGCGCCGCCGCACCTAAAGGGCAGAAGAGACAAGGGGAAGCAGTAGGCAGCAACAGCAGCAAGAAGAACACAAGGCAGAAGCCAATAGAGGAAGAACGAAAAAATACAACGCAAAATTAGAGTAATCGGCCAAAAGCACCTTCGAGGGAATGCGTATCGGGTGGGATGCACCCCAAGCAGGGTCAGCACGAGGGGGGTTGAATACAAGGCAGGGAGGGTCGCGACGTACCTCGGCCACGGCTCCGCGCTGTCCTTGTTGAACGTTCCTGGAGTCCCCAGCAAACATCAGGTTTCCGCCGAGGAATTCCCACGGTCGGTGAGAGGTCAAGTTCACGGATTGTAGAGGAGGCACCCGGACGCGGGGAATGGGAAAGGGGGAGCAAATCGTGCGGTGCTGTCACATCACGCAACACGAGTCGGGTAACATTATAATAACCCAAGTTCTCAAGTTCAGGTCGCTCTGAATGCATGCATGCAATACAGGCGGAGTACGTACAGCGTCGCAGCAAGTGGCACATACATCACCGAGTCGATGCTTGGCGCTTGGCGAAAAAGTGGGATCTACAATGAAGAGCTATTGCAAGAGCAGCCGGCTTTTGAGGCGTCTTTTTGACATCCGCCTTTTTGCTCACGAGCACAACAGCCTCTCGCTCCATCTCGCAGGGGTTTCGGGTACCTCATTACCAGCGCACAAAATAGCTCATGGAGGATACAGAGGCTCCGCAAAGCACGGAGTTATCGTCGACCTACAAACGAACTAGGGCTGTTGTACCAGTCGTTGCAGCCTTCAGCAACTCTCTGCCTAGTCGAGCCAAGCATGTTTTGTCCTCCTTGTCTCGATCTTACCGGCGTCGTGCCACGCGAGCCGGATCAGGATGGGGTTGTCGTCGTCGGCCGCGCACATTTTCATCACCTCCGCCTTGCAAGCCCTAAGAGCAGCAACCTTGTAAGGACAACGGCAGTAGCCAGCAACGTATCAAAAAATAACGAATTATCTCAGCTGTCATGAGAGTCATCCCTTTCTATAAATGGAAATGTACGTACGTTTCAGAGCCCATACGGGCACGAGAGGGACAAACCTCTCGATATACATAGAATGAATGGTGGTGGATGTTTGGAGCGACGGTAGCGGTACCTGTGGGCGCAACTACACACCCGAGATCCACATGCAGCTAGCTGCTGACTAGGAAAATAAATACACACACAGAAAGACTCCCCATTCGAGATATCACCACAGTCGAAGGGGATGTGTTGGAGTCTTTACAGTGAGTGGAGTAAAAACGGCTGTGTACTGGACTTATTTCGAGTCTGTTTTAAGCCTATACACTGATGATTTACATCAGTGATACCAGCTGGTGCTAAGCACAAAAAAACACCTGTAGAGATACAGGGTAGGTAGCCAACAGTTTTCAATACACCCCCTCCCCGTAGTTCTGCAATGGGTCAACGACGAAAAACTCGGGGAGAATCCCTCCGTTATGTCGTGTCTGCATTACAAACAGCGGGACATAATAGGCAGGTTGTTGCCGTTCGCACAGACAGACAGAGCGGATTAGGTTTGCGTTCGTGACTGCACACGCACAAGCTTCACGCCCGTGGCAGAGACTGCTGCATGCCGTAGGCGTAGGCCATGGTAGGTGAAGCTGCCACGAGCTTCGCCTTGGAGCGACGGTAGATAGAGTTCCCCGTGGGCGCAACCACACCACCCGAGATCGATGGCATCACATAATGAAAGAAGCAGATGTACACAAGACTACATTACGTACAACAACAGAGAGGTTGCGTTCCTCCTACGTTCCTTGTTTCGTCGTGAGTGCACACATACATACATGCACAGGCTGCAGGGCTGTGAAGGAAACTGCTGCATGCCGTAGTTCCAAGACGACGCTATTGTAGACTCGATCAACCGAGAAGCGAGAACGCAAATTGTGCTCGGATTTTTGTATATTCTTCTTGTACATCGCCTGCTGGTTTGGCCGTCAGAGAGAGAGGGAGAGAGAGAGAGAGAGAGAGAGAGAGAGAGAGAGAGAGAGAGAGAGAGAGAGAGAGAGAGAGAGAGAGAGAGAGGTGCTACGGCCGGGCCAACCGTGTTTAATCATTGTCTTGCTTAGCATGATCGACGCTCGGAATCTTCCATGCAGCGGGACTCCCCGAGCAGCAGGCAGCACGGCCTTGCCTCGGGCACAGTTCAACGCTGCTATCAAAGGCTCCCTGCACCCTACCTATGTAGCTGACTGTCCGCAACGCTCCAAGACACAGCGCACGAAGCGGATGCCGGGTGCGCCGCGCCCCGAACCTGCTGCCTAGCTCTAATTCTGGGGTGGAAACCCCGGGGATGGCTGTGTTATGTTCCCGGGGGTCTCGATAAAAAAACGATACCCCGGGGATGGCAGTGTTTCGTCCCCTGGGTCACGTTTTTAATGCGAGATTCCTAGGTCTCGTTTACCACCACCCCCCTCCACACAGCGTTTCGTATGAACACTCCTAGTACTGGAAGCCCAAATGGGGACACTTTGGGGATACATCGCTGGACTATGCTGTGTGCAGCAACGCACGTGAGAACCCTTGGTCTATCATGCTTGGCTGAGGTGGTACGCTGTGTGATATGCTGTGTGATGCCTCTCCCTGGGCCCCTGACTTGCGGCACATCTCCCAACCCGCGTGCCTCCTAGGTCGTATGTACACTGTACTTCACCGCCTGGTGTGTGTGTGTTTGAAAACACCCTGGACCATATACAATACAGTCAATGGATATCGATACGTTCCTATCGTAATACGTCACGTATTGGTGGCCGTACCATGCATTGACGAGTGTCTGCACAATGTATCGTTCGGGGAAATACCTATCGATTGAGAGTTTGTGGACCTGCTGCTTGCTACGATATACAATAGCATGTCCTTTCACAACGCATTACAAGGGCCAATGTACATCGTTCGACGTTCAGAAAGGGTGCTGTTCAGGGCGATTTGATGCAATACATCGACGGAAAAACGTGTTGGAAACAACAACATGTATCGATACACGTAACAACGATGTATTGCCTTTGGTAGTAGCTATCGATACACACACCAGGTTGTCTATTGCTCCTCCGATACGTATCGTTGCACTGTCCCCGATTGATGGCCCTGACAAACGTATCGATACGGGCACGCCTATTACATACTCGGAGTATGATTTGTCCTATCGATATCTATTGGTGGTGCAATGGCGGCGGTGCAATGCTTCGAAACGCCGGGGGGCAGAGTTACAAACACATCATGATCTCGTATGCATATCGGATCCCAATGTGTTCGATTCTGAATTTCATCGTGTGTGTACACGGGCCCAAGCGTGCAAGATATCCCGCATCTTGGATAGTGGCGTTATTGCAATCAACACGACGGGCTGCAAGCCTGAAGAAAAAATGGGTTCAAGGTCGAACTCGTCCTCCGAACCTCCCCCCCCAGGTTGTAGCTCGTGCCCAACCTGCCCCTCTGGCCACCAGTGTATGTATGGCAAGTAGTCTAGAGGCGTTGGGAAATGATTGTTGCACAAGCACAATACATAGATGTTGTAGGCGCCAGAAGGTTTAGGACACGAGGAAAATAGCCTATCGTGGGCCCGACAGAGTGCCCTTACACCCTTCACATGTATTAATTGATTATTGGTCCCACAATAGAGTTGAAATTTCGGTAACCGATACCTATTGCTGTCACAAACATGTTGATTCCAGGTGCATCGATATGTTTTGTGAGCAACAACAGATTTAGAGCAACGGAAACACTACCTCTTTGCACACGCAACAGGTTAGCTACAAGTCTATCGATACGTATCGCTTCGATCGGCATACTTCGGTATTATCCGTCAATGGACTATCGGGGATACAAAACATTTTTTGCTGACTTGGATCGATATATGTTGGAGGAACAATATGTTGATAACCGTAGCGACCGATACCTATTGTCCGCGTAATACGTTCACAACTGAATTCATCGATATAAAACATATGTGTTCAACGGAACGTATGAATTTCCGCGGCGCCGTATTGCCGAACAATACCCTATCGGTATAATAAAACCGAACGCATCGGTAGCAGCAATATATATCGGAGCGATGTTTGCCAAACCGTGTTGAACATCAACGCATATTGCAACTATGTCTTCGAACCATAGGCAAGAGCAATACATATGGCATGATTTATTTCGAGCCTATCGAAAATTTAACACGTATTGCTCACGATCGGCGAAACATGGTGATGCAAGCAATACATATCATCGATCGATGTGTTCCTCACATATTGAACCAAACGATATCAATTGATGTGAATTTTCAGTACATAAAAAGCTATACATATCGTATTGTCCAACGTGTGGTGTTTTTTCGTCCTACTTATTATGGCGACAGTCCCCCCATTTTTCGTGGTGAGACGTGTGTGTACTAAATACACTCTTCACTGTGTAGAGTCCTACAAGTACTGGAAAAAATTGCTGTCTTGGCGTCAGTATGAAGCGTTTCCCCCACGTGTTTTCCGGACACTTTTCACACTGAAGCCAAGTCGCCCTTTGTCTGGCAAGGAGCTCAGATTCTTTGGAGGGACTGTAGCCCCTCGACCAATGACTGACAAACAAATTTGCGACATTTTTATTTTGCGGAAGGACTGAAGTACACTTGAAAACGCTTGAAAGTCAACTCCAAAAACGGCGTCAAGTTTTCTTGATGAATTTTCTTGTATCCTTATCCTCGAACCAGCTTGTAACTCGTGTCGAGATGCACTTCTGTTTCTATGGATATCTCGGAGAAGTAGCTACGCCTACCGATTCTTTGTACTCGGGCCTCGCCTGTGGGGATGTCACTCACTTATCCGACGGCGTATCCGACGGCGTATGTATCTGACGGCGTGGTGCAAACCTTTAACCTTCTTCCCGATCGTTCTCGTTAAGAATTGCCTACCTCTAACTAACTTGTCTGTCTCGTTGTCGTTCAAGGCCGGTAGTACTACTGCTGCACATATTGGCAGGCTGCGCAGGGTGTGCAATCGGATATCATTCTTCCAGGCTATTTTTCGCGTCTCGCAGCGGTAAAATAAATATCTACGTCTCTTGGTGGTGTACTCTTGGTGGTGTGGATCTCCGCCTCTACAAGTAGGCAGCTCAGGGAACCTCTCTGCACTAGTAACCTACTACAGCAACCCTTACCCTTTCTGGAGATAGAATACATGATACAGTCCTACTGCTGTAGTCCCGAACTCTGCTGCCCGGAGAGAGCGACACCCCAATTGAGCCCAACAAAGCGGGTGGGTCAGCTTGCCGAAACAACAATCAATATAGAGCACCCACCTTCGTAGCGTCCGCCATCTCAACGAGGGCCACGGACTACAGGAGTACTCGCAACGGGCAACTTCCCCTTCCGTCGCCAGGCTCTTTCTCTGTTCGCGTCGTCTGTACACTTTCTTCTTGGCAACAAGACCAGAAACGCAAACAGAGTACCAACAAAGTGTGAAACTGCTGTGTACAACTGCCGCTGCTACCGGTCTACGAAATCTCCCCCTCGAAAATCCGATCTCCGAAGATCCACCTTCGCTGAGGACAATCTACGGTAATTCTCACCGCCGATCACACGTCGATTTCCACGGGTCGTTCGTATCACTCTCAAACACACGCTGAGCACAATCTACGGCAATTCTCACTGCACATCAAACTCCGATTTACACTGGCCTTCAGTCACCGGTCCTACGGCAAACCTCGTTTTCCACTCACTCTCAGTCACACCTCTAAAGCCTGCAAGATAGGGTGTTGCAACGAGATCGCGTCCTCTGAGGGCAACAAACCGCACAAGAGACCGTTACATTTCCCGCTACTCCAAGCTACTACTCCCATATCTAGCAAAGCCAGCAAGGGATTGCAACATATCTCAACCACAGGAGGGTATTGATCCCTCAGTCACTTGCAAGTAAGAGATCTCTCCGGAGCAGTGGTGGGGACCGCGGTCTACGCGCGCGACAGATACAACACTTCTCTTTCATAGGAAGAAAGAGGCGACTGTGTGGGATCTGTGGAGCAGATCAGGAGTGACAGATGAGGGGCGAGGAGGGTTGTGCTGTGCACACCCCTCTAGCGCTGACGCAGCGTGGGCACGCGCCATAGGCACACGCCATGTTGAGCTGGCGTGCTCATGTGTTGACCACCGTTAACTTCTGGTGTCGTGTCATGATGACTGCTGTGGGAGTACGTGCCGCTGATCCAAGTGACAATGAGCGTACACAGGTACGCATCGTCAGGTGCATCTGAGCAAACTTGCTGTCCTTGCAGCTGTAGACTATAACAATTTCTACAGTACGCTGCCGACCATGACGGTTGCATATCCACTCTTCCCGCCTGTATTGTATGTAGCGCTCGAGAGCCTGACCTTCTCATGACCGCGCCGCCCGTCTGAGCTTCGTGCTGAATGCCGGCGGGAGAGGTTCGCCTCAGCGTGTCTCTGCTCGGGTTCTACCTTTATTATATAGCACACACCTGTCTCGTTATAGGGAACTTCGGTTCAGAAACAGCAGCAGTTACATAGTTGTAGAGCCCGGGCTCTCCGCTGTAGCCGCTGCCGTCGTTTGAGCTTCGGCTCGTTGCCAGCTTGCTGTTGAGCTTCGGCTCGTGTACCAGCTTCGGCTGTTGAGCTCGGCTCTCTCAGCTTCGGCGCACTGTAACCTCGGTTGCTCGTTCAGTCTCGACTGTTCCTGTTCCACCTGCTATCTTGAATACTTAGTTGACCCCCCCCTTCGACGCTTTTCTTCCATCCGAGATCATGCTGTCACAGCAAACACAACCCGAGTCGAAGTACATAGACAGGGCCCACACTGGCAGACTCTTCGACAACATTTCCGGCTTCGACACCATGGACGACATCAAACCGACGACAACCACGGACTTCAAGCCCCGAGACGATGGCAACTGAGCGACCTCTCTCTTCGCTGGCCGGGTGATCGGCTGCTGCTGGAGGCACCATTTCACGTACGTACGAAGGAGGGATTTGTGGAAGGATGGGACGCCGCCGCCGGTGGTGTTTCATGAGCCCACGCTTGCCGTACCTTTACTGCCGGTATGCTGCTGGATTGCAAGGTGGAGGAACTTCTTGAGACAAATGGGAGACGACTCGGGCGATGGATTCCAGGCAAGATGCGTCTTCGCTCGTGAATGCGGCTAAAGATGATCACCATTATTTTATGCGGAATCGCTTTGTTCGGCTTCGATCGGCCCCTGTTTCTGCTTCGACCTCTGTTGTTGCCCCGGCGTCTGTTGGGCTCCGCCCTTTGTTTTGGTTCCGGCCTCTGTATTGGCTTCAGCTACCGTTTTGGCCTCGGCCGTCCCCCCCCCTCCACCTTCGGTTCTTCGTACGGCTTCGGCCCCCCGTTTCTTCGGAAACTCGTGTTGCATTTTCGGACCTTCCCCCGGATTCGGCCCACCCGTTTCTTCGAAAACTGCTGCACCCCCTGTTTTTTATTCCCCTCACAATGCCGCAGATTCAGGTGTAGTGCAGAACCTTGCGCTTTCGAGTCTACCCCCCTCGTCGGCGCTTGTACCACCTGTGCCGGGTGTTTCGCGTGTTATGTTGTCTTCGGACCATGCTTCCCCTGCTGCTTCGGTGGCCGCTATCACACCCATGTTGTTCCCGATGGTCGTGTTTGGCCCCTCTCTTCTTACAGTGCACATGTCCGTCAAACCACGATCGATGCGACTGATGCTACTGCTCGTAGCTCATATTGCTACAGTACAACGAACGTCCCATCACCCTTAACTTGAAAAAAGTCGAGAGTGTCGCTACCATGCACTTTCCTGCGGCCTTGTCGCCGGGAGATGGCTACCAGCAGCTTATTCACACAGCAAGAACGGCCTTGTTCGACAATTTGTTGCTGTGCGATGAGCAGAGTGATGAGCTGCACGATACTGAATTCGTGCGTGGATGGGAACGCCCACTCATTCAAAATATTTTTTGTGCGGTTCCCCCTGACAAGCCTTCTACCGCCGTTCTCTCCATTTCTGATTACTTCAGCAAGTGAAACGGAGCTTGGGCGGTGGAGCAACCGGGCCGGACGCTTTTCGGCTGCTGTTGCGTCATCTTGCGGGGCGATTTGACGTCGGAACGTCAAGAGTCGTTTTTGAAGGTGCAACAAATAGGCGTAGCAGATAGTACTTCTTTCGTGGATTGTTTTTCCCCGGTTGTTGGCTTCGTCTGTGACTGGATCTGAACGTTCGCTGGCTCCTAGTGTACCCATGGTGTTCGAAATAGTGCGGCTTTCGGTCTGTAGGCAGTGTTTGGTCTGTCTTCATTTTTAGTTCCTGGGTGTTTTGGCCACAGCGGTCACACCTTTTGGGTCGATTTCGGCCAGGTGGAAGGCGTTCGCGTCTTTGGCGACTAAAATAATTCCGGCTTTGGCGGCTCATCCTATTTTTTGTTATCTTCGACACATGGCTCTTGATAGCCTTGGTGGTTTCACCACCGCGCCCCAGCGCCTTCGGGCGAGTGGGCATCTTGTTCTTCCATGAACCCTGTAGTTTTGCCTGTGCAATCTCAAGACAGAGATCCTTTCTCCTGAAATTACAATCCTTGGCCTGCCTCGCAAGGCGATTGGTCTGATGTATGCCCTCCGTTCTAACTTTCCAGACACCGATGACGTATTTTATTGACCCCTTTGTTGATTCAAGAGGCTCGCTCGCAAGCCTTCTGCGAAAACAGAAACCGCTGTTTGAACTATTCGGGTGCCGACCATTCCATGAAACAATGTTCTTCGCCGTGTATTTGTACGTGTAGTGGCTTGTTGAATCTAGAGTTGGGTGATCTCAAAGATGGTTCTGCTGCTTTTAGACGTTGGCAAGGTCGCATGAGGTCCTTTCGCCGGAAAAAAACAGACGGTCGCAACAACAATCGTGGTAGCCATAGCACCCACGCTGGGAATCGCCCTTTCGACGGTGGTAGTCCCTTCGTTACAACCAGTTCTGGAAAGGTTTGCGGGAACCCACACTACCAAACAGACATCTGACAACACCTACCACACTGGTGCTCTGTCCGTCTATCGACCCCAATCACCTGCTTAGGTCGGTCCTTCGTCTGGCGTCATGGCTTCGACCAAACACAAAGTCACCAACCGGGTAATTTCCAAAATGGCGGCCGTTCTCGCCACCGACGATCGACGACGGTTCGCCCCCTCCACTCCGCGTCTTCGGGGATCTCGTGTCGTTCACCACAAGACGCCCGTGTGACACGTTGTGCTGCCTCTAACACTTCGTTTTATTTCACCAACGACAACAATACTTCGGTACTTGTTGTCCCTTCACACTCCGTTGCTTCTAGTTCCTTCTAGAACTTCGGTTCTACGCAACGATAACAATACTTCGGTACAAGTTGTCCCTACATACATCCGTTGCCTCTAGCACTCCGGTCCTCTGCAACAACAACCATTCTCCAGTACACTTCTTCCTCCAAGTGTCGATCAGGTTGGGATCCAGCCACGTGCTCTCAGCCCAACCTAGCGCTGTAGTCATAAATTACACTTATCATCTGCGACCTCTACACCTTCGCCTCTTCGGGCTGATGCTCCGTAGAAACCTGACCAGTCTGGCGAGAGCGCTTCTTGAGGCGCGGGAACGATATCTTAGGACCTTCGGGGCCATCGAGTTCCGCTCGCTCGGGTACCGCTCGTTCACTCCCCCCGTCGTCTGCAGATAAGACCGGGTGTTAGCCATACGCTTTGGACGATTGATGAGGATTTGCCTGACTTGGTTCCCTCGGGTGAACCTTCGGACGTGCTCAATTGGCTGTGCTCGCTTCCGTTGAGGGTCCCCCATCGACCGAAGCACCGGTAGCTAACTCGACTAGTTCCGACCGGCAAGTTTTAGGGTCAAACTTGGCTGGCCTCGCATCGCCTTGTCCCGCGGTTTCGACAACCGAACATAATCAGATTCAGCCACGCGACATTTCGCCCATGGTTTGTCTCTTCAAACCCCATCTGTCCCGACGCCAGCTCCCCTCAAGGCGCCAGGTATTTGGCAGCCGCGACCGGCGTCGACAGCGTTGACACCACCGCTCCGGGAGAGCGCTTCCAGAGTGACCTCCGGACAGCCGGCGGTCTCGCGAACCTTGTCACGGTGGAATGGCTACGAGCACCACGTCCAGTCCAGCTCAATAACGACTCGGCGTTGGCAGCTGTTCGTAGCGAGCGCAGCCTGTTGTAGGACACCTCACGAGGCTTTCTTCAGTTTTAGCATTGGGGCGCACCCAACTTGGAGTTGCTGGCCCAACTAATGCGAACGATCAGACTTCGGTCGGTCCTTCACCGGTCCCTGCCCTTGCCGGGACCATCCCCAAGGATATCCATGCCGTCACATATAGGGCGTTTTGCCCTCAACAGCTTCGGCTGCAACCCCAGCTTCGGCTGACAGCACTCAGGGCGCTTCGGCCTCTATACCCCCGGCTGTTTTCGACCCATGTACCGAGTGTTGTACTCCTGACATGGTTTTCTTTTGGAAGCCCCCCTCTCCTTTTTCCCAATGGACACCGTCGACGTTTGTGATCGATGGAGCTGTTTACTTGTTGTGTGCTGAACAGTTTTTCGCTGCGGAAAAATCTCGCCCTTGCAAAGAAGACCACAGAGCTTTGCAGAACATCGTGCGAGTATCCGACCCTTGCCTTACACACGACGTTTGGCAGCGAAGTCCGTGGTTTCGACCAATCGTTTTGGGACGAGAGCGGGAAAACATTGTGCTCACTGGCTCTTACGCAAAATTATGTCAAACCCCCAAGTTATGAAATCATCTTCTAGGATCTGGTGACGAAATCCTTGCCGAAGCCAGTCCCTTCGACCGTATTTTGAGGCATTGGCCTTAAGGTCAATGATCCCGACGCTCGATCTATTTCTCGATGGCACGATCTCAATTTGTTGGGCAACGCCCTCCAACGTGTAGGCGGTCTTTAGCGACAAAATGCCCCGCCTTCCGAGTGCAGCTCTCGCTTGCTGCCTTCCAGCGACCACGTTCCGGCGCCATCTCTCAATAAAGCGGAATACGAAGTTAATCCTTCCGCGCACCAGCGCCTTCGGACGGCTTCGTGCCCTCCATCGACTGAACGATTCGCGTCGTTTTCGCAACACGCTTCGAATGTTCCCTCGGATCACGACACCGCTGTTTGGGCCGTGTCTGCCGGGCGCATCCCGCCAACCTCTTCCTCTTCTTTGCTTCCTGAGCGAGGTTCGGATTGGTTGGTGGCGTTGTTACCATAGATGACGACTCTTTCGCCACCGAAATCCTCTTTCACAGTGGTTCGGCCTCTGTTCAGTTTGCAAGTGGGTCACTTTTGGCACGGGTTCCCCGCAGTCATTTAGTTGTACTTCCACGTGGGCATCCGTGAAAGCCGCTTCGGCCGCTACGTCGTTGTCTGCGAAACAAACTCAACCTCGCTGTTGGGGTGGTTTCGGCAAATCTGCGCCGCTCCAAACTTCGACTCTTGTCCGTTTGAGTGTACAGTTTCTCCGTAAGAACCTTTGTACCTCCTCTCTCGCTGTGTGGGCATCTGTTGTTCCGGACGGTGTCATGCACCATGACGTGCTCCTTGGCAAAGATACAGTTGGATGCGGTTTACCGACCGCTCTTACCGCACTTTCCGTGCGAAACATCCCGGTGGCCGTGTTTTCCGTGAGCTTACATTAGCTCGGCATGACAGCTGCGGTGTCGCTGCATTTGCCCACGACATGTCTCCCCCCGATGGCAGTTATCAACTTCGGTATGCAGGAAAACATTCCTTCCATCTTCACCCGGAGCAAAGTCTCGTTCAGGTTAACTTGATGCACAGCGATGGCTCTCCAGCCCTCGTTGGTAACTATTTTGCGGCCATGCTTCCACAATGTGCCATGTTTTCTTCAGAGGAACATGTCGTACAAAATGGTTGTCAACAAACCCCGCTCGCGGGCATCTATTTATAGTCTCTCGAACCAGGAGGTATCTTGGGTACAGCTTCGGCTCCCCGTCTCCAAGTGCTTGTTCGCGCTGTGTTGCACCACAGTTTGAGCGACGGTCTTCCAACTACGGCTCAAGGTTGCACCGCTGCTTCGGGCGACTGGGTTTTCCTGCCTCGACAGGTGGCGTGGATTGGTCTGCCACGCATTCCGTTGCTGACCCCTTCGTGATCAATATACATCGTTCGTACGGCATGGTGTGTGAACAACACAACCTATCCGTTTCGCGCTCTTTGGGATGCTTTACGTGAACTTCCCTTTTACACCGTAGGTGGGTGGGTTTTGTCGTACAACTCCGAATCCACTATCCGTCAAGGTGTTCGTTCAGGCACGGATTACACGGTTCTGAAAGCCAAGTTGTCTTTGCTCTGGACTCTGACCCGTTCACAGTTTTGGCTGCTGGTCCGTGTTTTCACGCCGTTGTGGTCCTTTTGGGGGTCCACGTTGCTCTACTTGGATCTCCCGTCGGACCTACCGGACCAAGACTCGAAACTGTGTGTCTTAGTTGTGCGTTGCAAGCCTTGCGCTAACCAGCATGGCACCGATGACCTGCCGAGATTTCTGCCTGCTGGACCTACCCCGGTCGTGCTGAACTTTTATGCGAACGAATCTCCTGCTTACCATGATACGGAAGACGACGTATCTACTCCGGTCGAACGTCTCGATGTTAAAAGCATTAGCAAACACCAGTCCGTTCGTGGTCGTGGTGGCCCTATGGCCCTCTGGACAGGTCTTCTTCGCCCTTCCTGGGAGCGTAAGATGGATCTACAGCACTCCAAGCCGAAAACGTTTCGGTACTGGACAGGTTCGCCTGACCAACATCGCCAAACGAACCGTCGATATCGTGCGATGCGCATTGGTGCGGCTACCCGCGAATTGGCGCGCACAAAAGGATGCAGAGCTTTGCCTTCGGGTTGCTCGCTCGTTCCTCGTCCTACATGGAACCGTCGCGTCGCCCATACTCCTCTACCTGGGGGCGACCTATTCTGGTACAACCCGCACGATAGACTCAAGTTGCAAGATTTCTGGAGCCTCTCCCGGCCGACTTCTACGTCGTCCGCTTGTTGGACGACCCTGTGCCAGTCAAGCTCGTCCTTCCCGAGGTTCGCTACTCCACCATCAAAGCCACCGTCTCCGGATCCTGGCGCCTCGAAGTTCACAGCGGCGGCGCTCTTTTCAAGGGTATTCTTCGCAACATCGACATGCCGCGTGGCGGCGTCGTAAACGACTCGTTGCCCGATGACTTCGTGCGCTCGTACGCTCCCAATAAGACGGCATGCATGGTTACTTTTGCCTTCTGTTGCTCTAAGCATTATGTTTTTTTTGTTTTCTCGTCTTCTTTCTTTTGGCTTCTTCTACATAGTCCGCCAGGTCGAGCGTTCTCTGTCCCCTACCGCGGTGTTGCCAGTTATTGTTTGGTGTCACGACCCCTTTTTTTTTCTTTTCTTGGCGTCCGAAACGTTTGGTTTTCGGCCTTTTTGGTACGTGGTGGTGCTTCTGTACGTTTTCGATTTGTTTCGTCTTCTCTTCTTATTATTTGAGGACTGAAGATACGCTGTCGCTCCCACGCTACCGTGCTGATTGTTTGGCGAATCTTGTCGTTTTGCCGATACAGTCCTTTTCGTCGTTCCGACGGTTTGTTTGCGTCGTTCCGACTACGTTCCTTTTTTTCGTCGTTCTGGCGACGCGTATTTGTTTTTGTCTCTTTTGTGTCCTCTTCTTGGGATATTTCAGCTTGGGATGATTTCTATTTATCAATTGGTTGGGTTACTATATACTGGCATTGGACACATGTCACAATTTGGCAAGGTAGTGCAGCTCACTTTATCGAATCTTCACATTATACTATGGCGTGCCTACGTGATTCTTGATGGTTAAACTCTTCGTTCGCCAATAACTAATGGTTATAACCCTTACGCTTTGTTCGGAGGCGTCGGAATAAACGACAAATTCAAGACAAAATCGGGAAAATGGAGAACAGGGGTAGAGGATAGAGCACTCTTGACATTTTGAAAAGCGGCATCTTGCGCCGGTCCCCATTCTTTAATAAAACTAACCGTTTGACATGGTCATGTGGAGTGAGTTCGACCAGCGGTCCCCACGCCATCTTCAAGGCCGACATCCCCCACCGTCACATTCAGGCTCATGCCGGAGTCAATTTCCAGTGACGGCGGGGAGCTACTGTAAACTGAGACGGGCGCGTCCTGCACGACCTAGACTTTTGGCACATGGGCGTGGGGCTCGACGGACTCCACATCTAGAGCCCCGCTTTGTCTGGCATCTTGGGTGAGACAACCCGCCCCGTGTAGTGTAGCGCGTAGTATCTAGAAACTGTAACACGTGTTATTGCTGTCCGGTACTGTAGCATCAGCCAAAGTTAAACACAGTCACGCAGTAAACAGCACACACACACTCCACCATCTTTTCCCCGGGGATTCAAGGCTAGAATTCAGCGTTTGATGGCATTTCCAAGGCTGTTTTACCGCCCGATGACGCGCATTCAATCTTCGGCTGCTGAAAAACAGCACCCATCAATCTGGTGTGAAATGCACAAATCTACGACACTCGATCCGCTGTGCACTGAATGTCAACACACGGTCTCCCACCATCTTGAGTGCGTTCCACTTGATGTGCAGTCTGTGCCCACCACCTACTGACTGCATCTCATCCACCCTTAACTAACTCTGAGGACGACGTGAAGGGCAATAGCCCCCCGTGTATCTTACCCCTAGAGCCCCTCCATGGTCTCTGTCGCCTTCAGCAGGGTGTGCGTCAGCACATTCCACACGTGCGGCCTACACAAACCCTACGTATTTTGTACACCACCGCGTCCTTGAAGTGCAAGGAGCTTTTCGTATGAAGATTCATCACATACAACTCCCCTTAGTTCTTTTGGAACATATGTTGCCCTTGGGTCGGCTTCAGTGATCCCAAGGGAACCCAAGGAACACCAGATGTTGTACTTGCCAACATCCAAAAGCCATTCGTCCGGCTCGATGTCGGACGGATCCAACGCGCTCCAGTGAACCATGTCGGGCATGAAACGCCTGGGCGGGCCGCGACCAGGAAGTACGAGGGCGGCGTTTTACAGGTCTTGGAATGCCAGAAAAGTGGGGTGCATGAAGAGGAGTCCATGCATCAACTCGTCGCGACATACCATTGGTCACAACCACACGGAACGAAGCACCATCACCCACCCACCAAACACTCAATAGCATGCCGCGACAGCGATGCATCCCCGATCATTACCAGAAGACTCACCACACGAACGACGCCAATAGGCTTGTCTCGAGAATCCAACGACGAATCGGGGGGCGGTCGCCCAACGCGCTCTTTCCAAGAGTCCCTCGACAGCGCCCATGTACGAGCTCAGCCAGGGTATCGACGTCGACGCCATGCACCTCGTTCACAAATTTTCTCATTTCTGAGTATGCCGCTCGCGGGTACACCAGACCCTTGAGCACCGCGAAGTCCCGGACCTCGTGTATGTCAACGATCGTCTCGATTCCGCAAGCTAGGTATTGGTCCATGCGGGAACCTTTGTTCGAGAAATCGAACATTAGAGGTCGAAGCGTGGCCGGCCGACGGAATGCGTAGGCAATGGGGAGAGAGAGAAGAGACCACAGTGGTGCCAACGTAGGGGTCGGTTAGAAAACCAATGCAGCACAACAGAGAGGCCATTCGACTGCAGGGTGAAACACGTGGCATAGCAAGAGAGGGAGCAGTGGAAGTATGGACGTTCATTCACATGATCTGCGCCACGGCAACAACTCTCTCGACCAGGGAACGTACCAATGACGTGCAGATATTCAAAAGTTGCAACACTGAAAATGGTCGCGATGCGACGGGTCACTTAACCTTGATGTTGAACTTTCATGAAAGGTGCACGCAAAAGGTCCTGTTGTTGGTGCCCCCAGGGAGGGCCATATTGTTTAGATACTTCCCCTTTGGAGCTTAGAGCCAACTTCACGCAAGCTGCGTATGGAGGACATATCGTGTGCTACCATAGTAGTGCGACGTTTCACGCATACGTTGAGCAGTTTAGGTGTTCTCTTGATGTACTTGACCGTTTCGTGTGACCACGACTTGAGGCTTCGGAGGAGAGAATCCCCGCTCGTGCATTGGGTGACCCGACGAAAACCCGATTCCCCCCACGTATCTCCTATTCCTCATACAAGGCTCTACTGGTATCCTCGCGAAAATATTCGAAACATGATATATGTCCGCTTGTGCTATGTGTGCAAGACGACCGTCATTGTGCAAGCTTCAGCTAACCGATAAAGGTAAACCTGCCCAGCTGTCCGGCAATTCGTCACTGTGTACCGCGCAGCACTTCTGCTTTGTATAGGGAAAGGGTGGGTCTAGCCGGGGGGGGGGCGAGGTGAATCAGTTGTGATTCTGTTCAGGTCGTATCTTCGCTCCTGCACGCAGTAACAGTCTAGATTTGCAACAAAACTTTGCTTACCGCCTGCCGAACTGTCCACATCGCCCCCCGGAGACAGGCGCTTGTATGGAATCACCGGCTTGCCGAAGTAAAACAAGTTCTCGTACGTCACATCCGACATCAAAATGTCTCCGACTTCGAGCTGCATCACGAACTGCCCTGACGAGTGATCGTCCGCCTGCAGTCCGGACCAGCGAGACCGGCTGCCGATCAGTGAATGTCTCGACCCATCTACTTCTTCTATGATTTCCACGGCGAATGGTGCTTCCTCGATGTAGGCGTTGAGGACATCTTCCAGGCCCGCCCTCTCGATCGGGGGCTCGGTGAAAACCACCACAACTTCGAACACTTCGGGGAACCTTAAAGCCACGCTTGAGATAGAGGCGTCCAGCAGCGTTGGGCTCGCGCTTCGGCCTGAATAAAACACCACGCTGACTCTCAGGTTGAGGGTTGAGATGGAGGGCATATCCTTGCCCGTCGGGTACCCGAACTCAATGCCGGCCTTCGGCCTGAGAAGTGCGGGGTCCAGGTGGATGCTGCCCCACGCGCATGGACTTCCGCTAACGAAGTGGCTGAGTTGTTCCTCTAAGGCGGCTGCGACGTCGTACCCCTTCGCCGCCATCGAGATGTCGATTACGCAGCTGAATCGCGGCTTCACGAGAGGAATATCCCAAACCGATGCCTTTTGAAACATGTGGTGCGTGACCCATTGCCTTGGATTAATGAACCGGAGGCCCGCCGCGTTGCGAGAGTATGCGAAGGCAGCCAAAACCTAGACGTTCCAGACGGAAAATACACAGGGTACGACATAGACTATTATTGACTTACAGCAACACACCCGACGCTGTGATTGCTAGTCAGCCACCCGCCTTGACGTAGTCAGTGATATTCACCAGAAACAATGCCTCGCATCTCTACCTTATATTCGCCTTGGAGTGGAGACACGACCAATAGACAAACAATGGTTGGACGAGAACTCTACACAGATCACAACTAACCGATTCTTGCGACAATCACACATTGGTCGAACTGATTATACTCTCTTGCTCACCTCAGGAACATAAATGCCTGGAACTTTACCGAGAGCGTGAACGGCCTGTAAGTCCCCGTTCGTTGACACCTTGCCCTTCACCGTCGTAGGGTCTGAGAGCAGAAAGTTCCGCAGCTCCCGATTGACGTCCACCGGCAGGATGATGTCGGTGCCGAACGAGAACGATGGACTTTTGAAGCCGAGAACTAACATGGCGGCAAGCGCTTTGTTTTTCCTCGACTGTCCGACCCTGTCCAACTACACGCGTTGATTCGTTACCCATTTGATCGAATGGTGTGGGCGCAAGAAACGACGCGATGTGTGAGAAGGGCTCTCGTGTACCGGTGTTTGCGCAAGATCGCAATCTGGATTCCCGATATATCGCCTGCATCGCCCCCATGAGTGCATGATATCGAAACACAGGACGCCGATGCCAGTGTAGAGACGAAAAAAATATATAACGCAGAACCACACCGATCAGCTTGGACGTTATGAACAGAGCCTACAAGTTGTAAGGTTGTCTGAGAAAGTACGGTTCCACAGAATACTCCGCGCTGAGCGAGCTGTACCGTGCGGCTGTGCGGTTGTGCAAACATTCGACGATGATCTACGACGCTCCAACACTCTGTTGGAGTTGTATTTCTAGGAAAAAGCGACAGCTTCAAAGGGATGCTACGTGGTGTGGACCACGCGGCTAAGGCGCATCAGTCTGCAAACCACCCCCCCCCGTCCAAGGTAAGAACGTTGTGGAACGGCCCATCGGCATGATCCCTGTGCCCGAAAAGTGAGTGGTGTGTTGAGTTTTTGCATAGGCACCTATGGACGTATGTACTCAATGTTCCCAGTTCCGGCCATGCACGAAAAATGGTGCGCCATGAATAACACGGGATGTACCGACATGGTGAATATGTTCAACTTTGAAAATAAATTACATGGCTACAGTACTCGAATGGAGCTTCCCCGAGCTACAGGTTTGCGCGTGTTCACCGACTCGAAAGAAAGCATGTGTCGAACCTTTTTCTTGAATGAAGTGAACTGGATAGTTGCAAATCATGGCGGCTTTGAAGCCCGTAGCACGCATCGAGCAACGTATCCCTTCGGTAATAACCTCGGCACCAAGGAACTGTAGACTCCCAGCAATCAGTAGCCGCTGCAAACCCCGTCCACTCCTACCACTAAAATAAAATCTCTCGATGTTGGGACAGTAATGGAACAGACGCCAAGAGGCCACCTTCGTCGACGGCGCTTCGAAATACACCCGAGCACCTAGCTTTGATTGTGGTCAACTGCAAGACGATCGCATAAGGGCCGGTCAAGACAGGATGGTGTCCAAACTCCATACCCTGGCGTACCTCAGAATATGCCACTAGCAGGTCCCCCGCCGGCGAGTGCGTGTCCTTAGAGGTGAAGGTTCGCCACAAAAGCTCGCCTGCTTTCATATACAAGATTAACTTCGTGCCTTCCCCGCAATGTCGATCCGCCAAAAGCGGCGCCCGGCTAGCGGACCGTATTGCCTCCGAAACTCGAACTTCTGGAACAGTCCCAAAGACCCTGACAGATTGGGTACACACGTGCAAATGTGCGGAAGTGATCATATAGGGACGTGACGTTGGTAGAGCAAGCAACGGGTTGCTGCCAGGGTAAAGATCATGGAAAGCAAAACCAGCACGTCAACACTCAAGAGTCACAGAGGAGTTTCACGTTATGAAGAAGCTGTACAACGTTAACAGGTACACACCACACAGACCGGTCTCGGCGACAAATCCAAACAACAATGAGACGGCCTATCAGATGGCGCACAACGGTGGAACGACGATGCTCTTACCCAAGACGGAGGGCTTCGAGATGTAGGCTGTCAAATGTTTCCCAGCAACGGATAGGTGTGAAACCTGGTGCTTCTCTTCATCTATTTGTCTACTGTCCCTATTTCTCCTTCACGGGAAGCTCATATGTACCTCTTGAAGAGCGAGACGTCGTTAGCATCAGTCGCGATAGCAACCCGCATCCCAGGCATGAACTGGCCGATGCTCTTGACCGTTACTTGCGTTTCCTTGATGACGAATGCGTTGCTTGTCAGGAAGGCACATATTTGGCCGCGCTTGATTCCCGTGACGAATGGTTCGTTGGTTGGATTGGACGAAGTGGCTTCATCGGTCAAAGTCAGGCTGTCCGTGTTGAAGGAGTGTGGTAGAGGAGCCCTGAGGGATACCACAGGGATATTCACACACGATGGACACATGAAAGAATGGACAGAACAGAGGAAACAATGGACTATGTGAGAAGCCCCCCGACAGGTGCAGAAGGCGGAGGAGCGATAGTGATGGGCGTGGAGCAAGGTGAAATCTGCTTATTTCGGTCACTCTATGCTACAGCAACGCTCACACGCACAACCGGCGCTATCTTTCACTCACGACATGCTTGTTTGGGGAGCTTTTTCTTGGGCATCAGCATCGGCTTCCTCGCCAAGTTTGACCATCGCCCTAGCTTGTTCGGCTTCCACAGGTGACTCCCAGTCCTCGTCCTCTGTTGGTGGCTCGAAGGTGGTACACCTGTAGATGTTTGGACATTTGGTTGTTAGAAAAACGTACGTTTGTTCTTTCCGGTCTATGCCGAATGTTGATGACGGAATGCATGCCCCCAAGCGAAGCAGGCTTTGGATGGATCACCCTAAGGAACAGCCTTGTCATGAAGAGCACATGTCATTTGCAATGCCCGTGCCTCCGCGAGTTGCCTCACATTACGACGGATCCGCCTCTTTTTCTCGCGACCACGTTGGCTGCGATCGCCTGCAGGCGGTCGTTGTAGCAATACCGGCAATTTTCGCCATACCCTCTCCAATTGCAGTTGTAGTCCCCGTGCCGCCCGGTTCCGCAACTACGATCGCACACCTTGGGAAGCGAGGTGTCGATGGCAGGCGCCAGGGGGGAAAGGGGCCCCGGTATTCAGTGAAAAGCGGCATGCCCGAAATCGATGCGACGCAACCACAAAGCAGACGTAGCGCATGCATGCCAAATAGGGCAATCATGGCACATACAAGAGGACCACATTTTGAGTGCTGACGGTGAGCCGACCCAAGCTTCGCTGCCACACTTTGGAAGGAGATCAAAACGCCCGCATCCCCAAGAATATGACGTCGACCTGCTGGTACATGTTTAGACTCGATCGTAATACTCACCGCGTCGTCCATCTCCTGGCATTGATGGCTGCATCCGGAGGCAGCCGGCGGGGGCATCAGAGTGTCGCACATAATTACGTGCCGCTGCTTTTCAAGAATGGGCTGCACTTCGTTCATCTCGCGATCCTGCTTCCGTTTCACGGTGTTAACTGCCCCTTGCTCCCTTTGGTTCCCCACGGCGCCCCTCTTCCGGTTGTCCCTACCCCCCCCCCCCCCCCCCCCAAA
>FN648552.1:76408-98452 GCA_000310025.1 Ectocarpus siliculosus | reverse complement strand
CCCACCCCCCCCCCCCCCCCCCCCTCCACATGCTGCTCCCCCACCTCCTGTTGTGGCCAACCCTCACCCCCGCGTCCGTAAGTCCACGCCGCCTCATCACTTCTCCAGCTCTCTTCAAGTGCAACATTTCCTGTTCTCGTGGCACCCTTCCTCTCCAAAACAAGCCTTTCCTGGAGGGCTAGGGTATCCTCTGCCGCTTCCGCCTCCCCCAAGTCGGTAAAGCAAGTCCGACAGTGCGCACCATAAATTGCGACGTCCCCTGCCCCGCACAAGTGGCCACCGAAACGTGCCCCGTCCCTGCCGCCAGCGTAGCACGACCGGTCGCAGACTGTGGCAGTCCCGGAGGGCGCCATCGCCGCATGTGCGTTGGGGAACCGGAAGCCGCAGGAAACGGTGCACCTCTCTGCCAGCTCATTGCTGCCAGCCATGGAAACACCCCCGTCGGTGGGGGTGCCGTGGATAAACAGTGTGCCGCCTGCCACAGCGTCCAACACCTCCCGGTCATCTACGTCGTGAACACCCACGTTGGCTATCTGCGACGTATGCGCGGGCGAACACGGTGAGTAGGGCAAGGTGGAAGGTTAATACGTGAAACTATTCGTTCGCTAAAAAGGAGGAATTGCCCCCTGACTTCGCCTTAGCACCAATTTGGCAAAACGTGCAAGACCCGAGGCCGCACATGCTGCCAGCAGAACCTGAAGCTGCAGCCTTTTGCCCGGACGCATGCTCCTCCTACAAGAAATCGTGTGCAACACTAATGCATTCTGACGAACCCACAGAAGATACATCTGAAAATCGATTCTCTCGATGGATAATGCGGCGTGTTAGATGCATGGCTCTGCTCACCAAGTTAGTCGTCACGAACTTTCTCGAGAAACGCTGCCACAAAGGCCAGCTGTACGGAAAGTCTGAGATAGTGGCCCACAAAGCCTCGTCGTACGGCAGGGTGTACTCCCAGCGGGTGGCCGTGAAGTTGACGTAATCCACGAAGGTCTGGTCAGTGTTGTTGTAGATGGCGTTCCCGTTGATGTGACCGACCGTGGTCCGGTTCTCTGGACGTACCACGGTTTCGTGGGAACTGCCACTGACCAAAGCGCTGCCCTTGACCCAGAATGGCTCTACTCCCCCGAACGCTGCCGTGTAGAGCTCTTCAAAGCTGAATACAAACGGCATCAGCACGTAGAAGCCCGGAGCGATGGCTGCTTGTTGTTAGAGTTTGTCGCATGTCGAGTTGTGAACAGCCAACTGCCTGCTTCCACGATGGTGCTCGAAGTTGAACAGAAACTAGCAATATCCTGGGAATACGTGCTTACTGGAGTCGATGTTGTGAAGGCTTTGGGTTAGGGTTAGGGTTAGGTTTTTAGAGTGACCATCCACCTGGTGGAGGGGCCAGAATCAGGGAAACCAGATCGTGACACACGGCAGTGTGCTGTGGGCGGTACGCTGTGGGCCTGAAGGAGCTTCAATATGCCGTGGCGACAGAGTGAGTCCTGTTTGAATTGCACGCGTTCAATACTTATGCTGATTGCTTACGCATAGCTGCCATCCAAGCATCAGCGGCGGCCCACTGTCGCACACTCGCTGGCCAAACAGTTGTTCGGTGATGATGGTGGTGAATCGCGTGTCCGGCATGCAGGAAACGACCCTGGTTCATTGCCACCCCTACCCACACCAATAAAATGTACAAAAAGCATACTTTCATAAACCCTTGTTTAAGATGTTTTGGTCGGCCGCTAAACAAGTGTGAGAAGTCGCTTTAAAGCATACACGAGAGGACTTGTGTCGACGAACGCCCGTGCTGCCGGGTGTCGTGATATATGCGGCCTGTATGTGGAGTCATGTCGGCGTGTGAGCAAAGTGACATTGGAACGGACCAATCGAACATTTCAGATCAGGCACAGGCCAACAACAAAGCAAGCTTTAATCAAGCTCGAGCACTAGTCAAAATCATCATCTCGTTCTTTTGGTCAGAAGTGTCTTCGGACAGACTGGAGCTGAGGACGACATCATGGTCAAACAAGTATACGTCGCACTGTGTCTATGCTAAACGACTCGGACTCCAAGCCAAACAACCAAGCCATACGTTCAGCATGCAACGGCAAATGACCAGCCCACTGCACCACACACAGAACAGATGTATGAATACGGCCGGGTTCACAGGAAACCCCACGCACCTCCTGTCGTGTGCCACGATCACGTTCCATTCCATCACCGCGAAGGCGTCATAGTCAGCAAATTGGCGTCGGATGGTGGAATCCAGGTAGAGCTTGTAGAACTGGATTGACGCAATCTCAGGCCGTTCATTGTCCTGACCGCCCCAACGCAATACATACGTCATAGCAACATTAAACGAGTGAATCAGGTAAGGAAAAATGCGGTGTAGACTAAGCGCCATAGGGGCATCACATATGTGCCTACCGGCACGCAAGCGGACGAACGCAGTGTCAGCCCCTGAGTCATGGGAGAGCACTCCACTTGCGGCGTTTGGAGGTATGAGAGCAGGTGGACGAATGAACAATGTTTGTTTTCAAATCTATAGAGAAGGGGAAAGTGTGCGCTACACACCACATTCGTCAGCCAACTAAATATTAACACTGTGTGACGTGCCAAACGCATTTTCAGAAAGCCTCCGTGAGGTATGGACGGAACGATCGGACGCTCGTCGGCGCTAGCATGCAGGTGGCGCTTTCGAGACAGCTCTTGCTGCAGTCCATTGCAATGCGGCAGCTACGCTTGGGACTAGAGGGGCCAAGCCGATAGGTGTGAAGACGCCACGGAGAGTACCGGATCAAAAACAGCACCTCCTGTCACGTGCCGTGGTTGAGATATTGCATTCAATGAGGGGTGCGACACCGTCATCCCTAGCCTACAGCATCGCATATAGGCAACTAAGCCATTCATCACCCCGCTGCTCGGGTTTCGCCTCTTTGTCCTACCTGGCGCACTATAGAACGACAGCAAGTCGTGCGGGATACATCGCCAAACCCTCGGCGAGTGAGCACTTCTGGGCGGCAAAGTCAACATCTCAAACGCAGCACGCCTTCCTCACGCGCACGTTCATTTGCATGCCTCTGACGCCAGAGCGGCACATTTTACGAAGACTGCAGCTGTGGGATGAAACCTTCACCGATTACTGCATGTACCCATCATTCAAAACTCGTGGGTGGGTGTGGCACGTGCATGAGGGGGAAACCCATCTTGGCTGTCTAAATGAGGTGCCCATCGCGTAGTTTATCACAACTTGGCTGTTCCTAAGTCTAGATCAGTACAGCACATAGGAGCAGAGGAGGTAGAGCATCACTCGCAACCCATGGGGCAGTCACCCACCTTGTCACTAGCATGTGCAAGCACGAGCCGTGTACGAGCAAAGCATCGCCCCCCGGTCTGCTCGATCGTCGCCAGCATCGCAGCGACGTGTTCGTCGTCCCCTCCGGCATAGTATGCAACCAGATCGGTGTTCACAAGCGTGGAGCTATGGCATCGAGTGGGCCATGCAGCCAGGGAAGCTTGGGCCTTCCGGAGGTCGGCCACCTGTATCGGGACAACGATTGCAAGCCTCCTGGAGCTGTTCGCCACCGTCTGACTCTCCCCCACCTCCCTCTCGCCCTCGTCCTCCCCGGTCCTCTCGTCGCCGTCATTCGAGAAAGAATCCCGTAAAAGACGCAGTGAGAGTGGTGCCGCTGCAGCCTCGGGTAGTGGCTGCGTCGTTGGCCAAGGGTGTGTCGAACTACCCGTACCGGCTCCGAGAAGTGCGACGTACTCGACGAGAAGCATTGACCCAATAACCAACACCGTTGCGGTGAACCATGCCGACAGTCTCAACCTCGACGACATGAAGCTTGCTGGTGTGTCAGGATTCGCTGTATTATGCTCACCGTTCAAAACGTCGGCCTGCTGACCTGACGGGACGCGGATGACAGGAGGGAACCGTTGGAACCTACCGTGGACTGCAGAGTTTGTCTGCTTTATGACCTCGTCGCTCGCTTTCCCTCTCTATCATGGGGGTCGCGATTTTTCTCTCTAATAATATCCTTGTACTGCAGTAGGTGGTTGAGGCGCGTTCGGGTAGTAGACAGCCATCATGGTGGCAGATCACTTCCACGAAGTACCATCTTGCAGCTGGCCCACTTCTTCCATTGTACAGTCCGACAAACTTCAATAACGTCTTCAATGGAACCGGTGGAACTCGAATGATTGTAGGGCCATGGCTCGGTTAGTGAATCACAAATTCCAGCAAAGGGTGTCCAAGGAAGTTGCCAGCGAGGTCCCGCCTCGACTATCTAAGTTTGTTGCTTGTGTGTTGAGGAAGTTGGAACAAGAAACTACGGGGGGAAACTGGCTGAAAAGAGAGAGAGAGAGGAGGTAACAAGAAAATGCAGCACTACGAATTGTAATTGTCGGCAAACAAAGAAACGACAGCAGAAAACGCCTCATCTTGATATGGCAAAACGTTTTGAGCCCGAGTCGAATTGGATGTCTAATGTTGTGAATAGGAGCAGGCGGACAATGCCGTGTAACTGCCAAATCGAGTTTCCTGTTCGAAATTCCTTCATATTCCAACGGTACGAACGCTGGGAATTTTCTTCTCTCGCAGCACGTGCCCCATTCCCCCTGCGTACCTTACACTACGAACCGCAGTTTTCGATTATCGGAGATTTCGGAGACAACTTGAGAAGGACAAGCGGCGAGATTGAAAAGTGTTCTCGGGGGCTAGGCACGCGTCAGCAAGTTTGCCCTGGTTGGCGATGGACAGTACGAAATACACGGCGCAAGACCGCCGGGAAATTTATTAAGCGCAAACCCCTCAGTTTCGACGGCGGTCTCCTACCGTGTGGTCACCGGTGATGATCGTGGGGCACTACCAAACTCGCGAAGAGAAAGAGATGGCTCGTTGCACCAATTCCACTCTGCGGTATCGTGCCTTCGCTATTTTTGGGAGTATATTCCATAGTCTTGACGACAGGAAGACTGGTGGTCCGGATTTCGTCCGTAGCGGTGTGGGTGTGTTGTCATTTCATCTATTCTTGCCGCAGTCTATGTTTCATGCACCGGTCACCCCGGTGGTCTAGTGGGAAACCTCGTAAAATCTTGTAATGGTACCAGGTTATTAGGGGTTCGAATCTCTCTCAGGATGGAGAAGCAGCTACAATTCCAAATTATTTCTGCGGTGGACAACGAGTAGCCCAATTCGGGAGGGTGTGTCTGTGAATACGCATTGGGAGGGAATGGAATGCTGAACCCTTGTCTCGAAGGAAAGCACACAGAAGGGGGGAGGGGAAACGAACAGAAAGAAAGAAAGCCCATGTCCCTGCGGTACCGTGATCCTCCTCTGTGACCCCGCTGTTGGCTCAAAGGTGAAGACTCGAGTCAGAATGGACACAACAAAAAAAACACACACACACCACATCCATCACCGGTGTCATACGGGAGCCCTTTTGTATTTGTCTTAGTTTGTTCACGGCAAGGTACATGTATAGGGTGTTTCGAGCGAGAGGGCGCTGCCCTGTTCGTATTTCCATTTGCCCAGCGGCCAGACTCCCGTCGCAGGACGGGGGAATGTCCGCAAGGAGTTGAAGTACATGCGGACATAATGCGGGGAAGATGTAACTGTCCAATCACGCGGTTTCAATTTCAGTGCCGACGACATGATATCGTAGCGCAAGCGCACGCACACATGGTGCTGCACAAAAAAAACGGTGTAGGTAAACAAAAGACCGCGCCCCAACCAGGGCCCTTCAGCGCCATGCAATACAAACGAAAGTCAAGTGCCCGCATGAGAGCCACGCAGCCAATAGTTGCCGTCTACGCAGTGAATGGTTGACATCACCGTATTTTAGGCATTTCGGACGTGGCAATTATCCTTTTTTCGCGAGACGGGTTGCAACAGCAAGTCAATCTTTCGAAGAAATTGAGACCGAAGGCCGAAACCCCGCGGTATCTAGTGTACAGAACGACGTCCTGCCGCGGACATAACGGATCAATTGCTACAATGTGTAAGGTTGGTGGTGCTGTTCTGTAGGGAGCAACCGGATGGATGTGGCGCTGTGACCGGCAGCACCCAACAAAAACGCAGAAGGTCAATCGGAAAAATAAAAAATTGTGTTATGGGTCGCCTACGGTAGGAGTATTTTCGAAAGCGGGGGCAGATGTCCTGTTTAAAGTGAGGGAAAAAGGGTTGTCCCGCCACAAGGATGTCCCGCCACAAGACGTACACGGCAGCAGGAGGAAAGAGTGTCTAAAGGGAAAAGCACAACCCGACCCTCATAGAGAAAGAGTGGTAGGCACTCTACCCACCAAACGGCACGCAGGAAACACCGCAACGCGGCGTAGATTTCACAACGACAATACACGAAGAGACGAAAAAACGACCGGAAGCACAACGACACAGACGCTAGCAAGTACGAACGAAAAGCAAAAAGAGGTAAATAAAAGAAGAAAACAGAATACACCGAACCAGCTACATTCGCGTTCAATCCGATTGTTGATCGGGCAAACACACGTTGAGAACGGCGGCGGCGCGTCAAACGACCCAGAAGACCCGGCATTTCGGCTTGATCTCGGGCTGCTGCATACAAATACATACAGTTCACGCGCAAACCTATCGGTAGGTTCTGGCAGTTTCGACCAGTGTGGTTGCTTGTGGCGTGCTGTAGCTGCGTGTAACTGAAGCACACTTTGCTGCGCTGGTTCACCAAAAATCTTGGCGGCAATTAAGATTGTGCTCAAATCGCAAAACTGCAAGCACCTCGATCTCGCGGTACAAGGCCTAAACTGATATATAGTCCGTGCGCAACAGAAAATCCAAAAAAATCGCGGCACAAATGACAACTTTTCTCTGCACGCAGGTCGTTGTTCCGACATCTGAAAGTACCGGCAAACGCCCTGTTTCCAGACGCATGGAGTGACGGAAAGTTTTTTCTTTTTCTTTTCTTTTTTTACTTTTAATCGGCACAAAACCGGGAAAACTTGAATTCTTTTTCCAGGGGTGTGTTCTTTGCCGATTTACAAAAACTCTACGGATTTGAACGCGTCTCGTAATTTGCCAGGTCGTTTGTTTTTTTTTCGAAATTTTGTGACTTGACAGAGATATCGCTCAAAAATCAACTGTAGAGCATCAGGTTGAATTCTTTTTTGGGTGATAACTAACCGACCGATTTCAAAATAAACAGCGGCAATCGTTTCCTCTCCTCATATCTAGGTCGGTATTGCTGGGTTTTGTTGGGAAAAATCTGGTTTCCGAGATATTCCACATTTTGTTGTGCCGCCCCCATGAGAGATTTTTTTTCAGACGGGGCAACACGCACGCGCACACAACACACACACGTTGCGGCCCAAAACACGAAACACGCACGCAAGCACCATGGGGAAGCCTAGGGGACGGGCTAAGAAGAGGAAGTTCGGCAGCCGCGGAGCCGATGGTCGGGCGATTTCGAAGAAGCCGAAGCCGGCATTGCAACATGATCTTATGATCTTCCATCTCCCGGCGCTGATGACCCGCTCTCGGATGGCCACGACGGCGCATTTTTGATGGACGTGGCCGAGAACGCTGCGACGTGATGGGTGTGTTTTTTAAGTTCGTGGTAGCTTTGCAGGATTGTTGTGCGCCTTGTGCATGTTTCCGTTTCTTTCATGTTGGCCTTGTACTTCTTTTCAGCACTCACTCCCTTACGATTGACTGCCCCCGAGTGTTTGTACAGGTTTATGTACATGTATAGACCCGTCAATGTTCATATTTTGTTCCTTTTAACGTCCAACGGTGTTGTCGATCATGCGTCTGCGTGGTATCTGTACAAATGCTAGCATATGGTGTCCGAAATGTACGATATAAAGCAGGTACTATTATAGAGGGTGAGGGGGGGCTTCGGGGGTACGGTCGGGGGTTCCGTGAATGCAGGGGATGTATGTCGTGTTTAGGGGGTTCCGTGTATGATTTTGTCAAAATTGTTGCATATCGTCAGAACAAAAAAACTCTGCAGCTATCGACGTATCTCGACGAGGCGGTCACGACCATCGTTGTTCATGTTCCAATTATTTTTCAAGAAAAGTTATCGCACAAAACGTGAATGCACAAATTGTTGTGCACGGACCGTATATGCGGCACAATTTTGATCGACGGGGTTGCTCAAGGTGGTGTGATATCTCCAAAGGGATGTAGAGGTGTGTGTCTCCTAGGGCTAGGCGCCAGAGGGGACAAACGAGATTATTAGGAAAATAAATACAAACACAGAAGGGAACTAGACAAAGGTGGGCATACCCACCCCTTTCTTTCTCAGATAAAAGTAGGTACTCGCAACACAACCGCGGCGCACAAGGCCTCAACAGGTTGCCCGATTGTTTCCGAAATTCCGGTGGGTATACTCACCGGAATCTACTAATATTGTTTCATGTACCCATCTATATCTGCTTTGTGACCTACTTTTGTCCGAAATGTAGCCACCTTTGTCCGATGTTTTCATTCAAAAATTTCCCCCGTGCGGTGACGTGGAGGTCGATTTTCGAATGAAAAATCTGACAAAAGTGGCTACACATTTCGGACAAAGGTGGGTACATTTCGGTCAAAAGTGGGTCACAAAGCAGACAAAGATGGGAACATGAACAAGTAGATTCCGGGGGGGATACCCACCGGAATTTCGGACAAAATCAGGCAACCTGTTGAGGCCTTGTGCGCCGCGACTGTGTGCAGGGTGAACACGTGCCCGAAAGTAAAATAAGGTTCATGTTCGCGCCGTGCATGGGCGGCGCTGCCCACGCTTTCCATACATCGGATTGACATTCGAGTGGTTGTGCCCGGTCACAAGCGGTCTCCGCAAAGCAATTTTTCGAGTACCCACTCTTCTGTCTGAGAAATGGGTGGGTACACCCACCTTTGTCTATTTCCCAAAACACTACCCGTTCGAGATGTAACCACAGTTGAAGGGGATGTGTTGGAGTATTTGCAGCGAGTGGACGAAACCGGCTGGGTACAGTACTGAGCTTATTTCGAGTCAGATGCAGCAGTCGGCGGGGATACCACCCTGGACTTTTTATCTAGCAATGTGACCTGCGAGAAAAAAACAGTACTTGTTTATGATTGGGGGAAAACACACCATCTCGGAGCCCCGGAGACCCAGGAACGGTGAGAAGCCTTGCGTAGCCTTGAAGCGGGAACAACTGTACAGCAGTCAGATTTACAACATTGTCACAGTAATGCTGGGCCTTCAAAAAAATCATTTGAAAAGTTTCATCTTCGACTTTTGTCCTATAAAAACCCAACAAAGAAATTAGTTATGTAGACTATATATCAAATTTGAACTCTTGTTTCTTAACTTTCCCAATTTCCCATCATTCCCAGTCTAGTCCACTGCCGAATGTGGTACCAAAAAATTTCAATTCTTGCCAGAGGTGCTGAAAAACAGTAAAACAAAATGAAGCGTCGTAATACCAGTATGTAGCAAAAAACGTGCAGCACACAGTGTGCTAACATCGTACTTGTAGGCTGGACCCGAAAAAAAATTAAAAAAATCAGCACGCACCGCAGGCGGAAGGCGAGGCACGAAAATGATAGAAAAAGAAGTAAAGTGCCGATCTTTACCGCCTGTCTTGTGTGAATCTGGATGCTTGTAGTTTTACGAAAAAATACAATCATACCGACATCTATCTCTACTAAAATATTATGTACAAATATAGACTACACTGAAAAAGTGCAGCACCACGAACAAAAAAACGTGGGCGGCGACTGTCGCCATAATGAATAGGACGATACACACACACAGCAGTGGTTTACTATTGCTGTATGCTAGCAACGTTACCGTTTCAGGAGTCAACGCCATAATGGCGGCGTGAAGTGAGAATTTGGTAAAACGTACGCTACATACGGACTGCGAGTAACCAGTGGCAGCCGTGGTAAAAAGTACACGCTGACCGTTCTGCCGTTAGGGGTATCCCGACCGGGACTCCGAATCTCTCTCTACAGCAAGTTACGTAGTGCTTCGGATTCTTCAAAGGCGGCGTATTTGGTACATAGAGACCACGCAACGCCTGGCGACGGGGATGCTTTGCCCGCGTGTTGCGGTTTGAGTGCCGACAGCATGTCTGCTGCTCGTTACCTATAACATGAAGAACGTACTGTCGGGGTGCCCATATCGGCGAGTGAGTGCAATTGCCATGTAAACCTACATCTTGAATTTTCTCGGAAGCAGTTGTAGTTCTGCGTAGCCGATGCGCCCACGAAATGACATGTTTGGAAGACTCTTCACGTTGAGATAATTGCCCAAGTTCGGAGAGCAGCAGTCGTGCGTCCTGTGCTGAACAGGAGACTTGCAGATGCTACAATGGCTTTGTGTGTTTCAGTGGCAGACTGACGCTCTTACCTCGTTCAGCGATGTGCTCTCCCAACGAACAGGTTGCCTCGCCTGCAGCACAACACCTAAAGTAGTCCCCTCGCACAGCTGTTTCCTCGCATATCCAGACAACAGCACGTTAACTCCATCCCATCAAGTGTGCCACCTTACAAGTCACTCTCCTCTTCGCCTCTATACTCCGCGCGACGGCACATTCGTCTATGGGCCGATGCCGCTCGCTGCTCGCTTCATACACGGGACTGTCAGAAATCGAGCATCGAACTGATCGAATCGAATTCGGTTGATGGCATCTTCCAGATTGAAACTTGTATTTCCAGAGAGAATCCATATTTTTTAGAAAATCACGAAAGGATATTCTTCTACGCACGACAGCAGCAGTCATGCCAATGCCAACAAAGGGGAACAGATCAAACAGCTCCCCATCTGCAATATTACTAAATGCATATATATCTTGGCATGCATAGCATGCATATGACAGTGAGCCCAACCAGACCCTGCCTCTCTTCCGTTTCTCTCCTCTCATCTCTCACCCAGGCATCCTCTAAGGCGAAGATGACCGTTTTTTTCTTTTTGCGGACCATCTTTTCTGGCGTTGTGGCAAAGCCGGGATTTCCCACCAAAATCTGACCTTCATGATGATGCGCGGCGTGGGCACGTGCCGCACGCTGCGTTATTCTTAAAAATTCCTTGCTACGCAAGCTCCAGGGTTCTGAACTACTCTCTGATACCGTACGTAGCACCAGTGTGTGGGTTGGATGTGTTCGTCCCATCTATTCTGGGGCCAGTTTACAGGCTTGGCCTCAGCAGTTCACACAATGGGTGGACTACGTACGTATGTATGTGTAGGCAGCAAAGATAGATGGGTGGGATAGTAGATTCCAACGGAATTAGAATACTCCGGGTAGTAGTTATCGCATAATGCCTGCGCGCTTGTACCGCCCTGCCTTTTTGGAAAGGATGCATGATGCAGCCTACAAAACAAAAGCAACAAAGCAACAAGCGCCTTTTCATTGACTGATAGAATGGAGTTCACTTGTAGAGAATGGGGACCAGCGAATGGGTAAAAACAACAGAGTGTCAGCGCGTTCGCACCAGTAAGAAATATGGTATGTTCGTCAGAAACCGAGGCACAGATATTAAGACTACAGCAGTGTTGGACAAATAAAGAAAATTGATCATTGCGGCCCGCGCTACTGCTTTCCACAAAATTCCGGAAGTAGAGCATGCATGCGCTCAGTGGTTGGGGGGCAAAAAAAACGTTCGAATCTCGCTAAAAAAGGTATATCTATGTAGAGGAGTTTCCTGTTGAGCGGGCTGCCACTGTAGCTCACGTCCTGATGTGCATCGCACGGTGAAAGATACATGTGGGGTGTATACTGTAGTCTCGAGGAAGTCCGCGCCGGAACACGAAAGTGGCCAGAAAATGGATGTATTTTTCGACTTTGAAGGACATTTTAGACACAGATAGAGCAATCGACTTGGTTGGGTCAAAACCAAACGTGGTAACACAACCCGCCATTGTTGGTTGCACCAACATCTATCTACTTCATTCAGTAGAAGAAGCTTACGGCTCGACGCATTGTCAACTGTCTTGCCGCTTCCCCTCCATCCAGTGCCGATGAGACAGGGCTGGGTGCCACATTGACAAGACAACAGGCGAAAGAACGGGAAAGAACGCAGCCAAGAAGAGCAAACTCCAAGCAGGAAGAAACAAAAGGCCAAAACCAATTCTCATCGTCCAAGACGCACCTTACAACGGAATCAATCGCACTCTATAACACGCAGCAAACGCACGTTTGTACACGAACAATCTGGAAGTCAGTCACCAAGACCGACACAGGGGACGAGAGCCTCTTCGCGAGCAGTGCTGCATCGAATGTCATATCAGCGCTGAGGCAACGGAGACCACCAACCTACAATATCTCCACGTGTCAGTCGAATCTATCTATGGTCTACAGCAGACGATCATAATTGTACTTCCACAATCCTACTTAACGTGTACCAACAATGTATTTTCTGGAACTACGGGGATCTACATGTATACCCTCCGCGAAAACAGAGTGTTGTGCCTCACCCAAAATGGTTTCCACCGGCTCAACACCAACGGTCCGTTGAAGCACATACGTTGACCAGCATATTTAACCGACTTTACGCACAATACGTTTTCATATATGTGTACAAATAGACACCTTGCTTTTGACATTCTCAACGGCACCATATCATCAGTCTGGCCTAGGACCAACCGCTTCTGTGCAACGTCTAGGCTACACAAGCATATTGTGGTTCCAGCGCTACAATAGTTGCGTGTCGCAAAGCTAAACCCGTCACACGATGCCAGCTGCCCTCCCTTGTTCCTCTTGTTGTTGAGAGGCGAATCCATTGAAGATTTGCTCAAGCGAAATCTGGCTGAGCGAGTACTCTCCGACGCCAAGCTCGGCGGCGCTGTCCTGTGGTAGCACAGCACCCCGCGGGCAAGGGGGAGAAGAAAAGGCACCCGCATGCCGGAGAAGTTGGGTACGGTTGAGCGTTTGCAGGCCAGATTTGTAAAGGTGCGCGTCGGCGACACCACAACAACATCCCAATCGTTGGCGTAGGACGGAACATCATCGCGGGCAGCCAACACCGGTGTGTGATTCTACATAATCGTGCCAAGAGCGTTAGGGTACGCTGTATCCATGACCTCGAGCTTTCGCCCTCTTGCGGTGATCAAACTGTGCTTCCCTCTCTTTTCAGTACCGCCCGTTGAAATCATGCAGAGGTTAAAGTTTAAAAGTGGACAGTGGCTCCTTCACTCCGGGAGCAAGGGTGTCGTATTGTATTGCAGCACACGTACAGAGGGGCCTCTGCTTACCTCGATGAACCCGAACATTGCCCCCAGCGTCTTATCCTCTTGCTGCGGTATTTCGAAACGCATCTTAGCATTCTGCTTTTCGCGCAAACGAGCCCCCTTGAAGCTGCTCTCCACAAACGCGATCACCTGGTCAACATTCCAACGACGGCGACCAGCATCGGAAAAGAAGGGTGGATTTCGAAAAAATGCACTACCCATTTCCGTGTTTCGGTGGATACATGGACAATTCAATGCTCAAGCCTGAAACTATCGAGTTGTCCTCCCCCCAACATTAATTGCGTCGTATGACGTCGACCACACTACAATAGGGCAGACGCTATACAGGTGGTCACATCTGCAACCGTATATATATGCTCAATGTCAAACAAACAACGCAGCCAGTGTCAGCGGAGCAGATTGCTATCCCGATGCAGAACGAATATATTTGAGAGTATCGCAGTGTGGCATGGGTAGGAGCCTGGTCCTGCTGCATGTCCTACACGAAACAAACTGAAAAAGGCCTCTCACCCGAGAGCAACTCTGCTCTAGGCAAAGCCACGCGGCGAAGTCCCGCGCCAAGACAGTCCGCTCGTTGGCGAGGGCGTGGTACACCATGGCCCCTCTTCCCTCTGCGGTAATTTCTGGTGCGAATTCGGGGCATTGCGCGGCGTCCAGAGCGGGACCGCAAAGCTCGCTGGGGAGGGACGCTTGTCCGCCGGTGGCAGGGGCAATGGTAGCGAGCATGGCGTCGATGTCCTGTGGTTTTTCGAGGCATAATGAAAGGACGGGGTTATTGTGGAAGAATGGGTGACGGCAATACTGTTTCGACTGGATACCAAACTACTTCAAGCGATGGCGTCAGCCCCAGACCAAGCAATCTGTGTTCCTGGGGGCAGACAAAAGGGAACCACGACGCGCTTCCTGCGATAACGCCTAGTCCAACAGTCGCTTAACGCCTTTCGTGCGGTCGTCGCTGCCCGAGACTGGCTTACCGTCGGGGAGACGGCTCCGACCCTGGCCTCGAGCTGGAACCCTTTCCCGAAGCGCGTCTTGAGGTGCTGCGAGCTACCGAGGCACCTCATGCGCCCGCCGACCATGATGCCGATGCGCTGACAAAGCGCCTCGCATTCCTCCATGCTGCGAGACATCGGCGCCGAATGGAAAATCACGTACAGTTCAAGTGAACATTGTGCAAGCCTTCACGACACTTTTGCGGCTACTGGTTTGGTGGCCATCATTTGTAAAGACGAGCTTACATCGTAAGTACCAACAGGAATAGCTCAACTGCGTGTAGCAGTGACGGCGAGCTCAAGAAGAACACTGCACGTACGCACCTGTGCGTCGTCAAGATCATGGCGCACGATCGATTCTGAGTAACGATGCGCATGATGTAGTTCCACATCATCCGCCGGGCCATCGGATCCATACCCGTCGATGGCTCGTCCTGCAGGTTGTCGTCAGGGTATGGTGTTCGGTACGGCAGAGAAAACGAGGAAAACAAGCAAGTCTCAAGGTGTACAGGTGAAAGACATGCACATTACGCTCGTTTCACCGAGGCCACACATGCCCGTATTACCATCCCGCTGGCCTGGCTCACGAGCGAACGCAACGAAGCGAGGAGACACAAAGGGGAGACACTGCTGCATCCAAGCACGACAAACGATGAACACGCCAGATGGCACTGCTGTTCGAAAGAGAAGCTACGCTGCTGCCACAGCCGCCATCATCGCAGCCCTTGCGTGTGGGGTTCTCGCCAGTAGCCAAACATACCCATGGCGGAGCAGTGGGCGAGAGGATATAAACATACCGTATACCAGCCGGTGGCATCGGCACCGCTTTACAGTATTGTACTGGCGATCGGATTCTCACCAAGAATACAATCTGCGGATCGCCGATCATGGCGACAGCCACCGATAGCTTGCGCTTGTTTCCCCCGCTGTAAGAGCCTGCCAACTTATCGGCGTACTGCCCAAGGCCCAGATCCGTGATCATCGTGCTGGCGGCCTCTTCCACCTCCGCGGCCGGTATTCCCTGCATCGTGAAACAGCATGGCATACCGCATGGTTGTGTGTCACAGGTGATAAAAACAGAGCATGGATGTGCATGGATGTGTCCAAAAGTCGCTTGACTTTCGTTTCTAAACAGCTAAACAGACAATGACTCCCTGGCGGGAGGGGTTGATGCTTATGTTTGGCAAAAGGCACAAGACACGATTCCAAACCGCACCTTGATGGCAGCATACAGCCTGAGGTGTTCCCGGCCGGTCAAGGTCTCGAAAAGAGCGTCGAACTGGGGGCAATAGCCCATAAGGCGGTGGATGGCTTCGGGCTCTTTACCGACGTCGTGTCCCCCAAGCGACGCCGCACCGGCCGTGGCTGGAATCCCCCCTGTGTAGCGCGTTTGTTGGTGTAATAGTCGAGGAAAATGACAGGTTGCTATCAAGAATGCCGCCTGAGCTCTTTTGCTGGAACGATTGTCATGGCCGTTGCCCACATGCACACCTACCGTCCAATATGTCTCTCCTTGTACCCGGACGATGGGTTAGTGTGCAGCGATGGCTACGGCAGCCGCAGAACACTATTCCGTCGGGACTGTCAGAATCATTGTGTGCGGCTGCAACAACACCCATGGGTGTGAACCCTCTGCTTGCTTCTGATCCCGTCCGGTGCGCACATGTAATCGAACTTGTACTAAATAGTACGGTATCGTACGCAACAAATGGATGGAGTCATGGGCCGCTTGGCACTTGCTTTGCGTTCACAGGCACCGATTTATCCGCAACGAGGGAATCTTCAGGCCTCACCTGACAAGATGGATAACAGGCTCGACTTCCCGGCCCCGTTGATCCCGAGCAGTCCGAAGCACTGCCCCTTCGGAATCCCCAGCGACGTGCTCTTCACCGCAACCTTTGCTCCGGCATGTGTCGGGTATACCTTGGTGACCCCTTCAATCTATAGGCCAAGCCAAGGATGGCACACGTACAGGACCAACAGGGGTACGATCAAAACACCACGGGGAGAGGAAGCTCCAACGCTGGCATCGCTGAATCGTCGAGACAGCTTCAGATCGGGAGACACTAATCACGGCCGCACAACAAGATATCTGTACTTGTGCGTGACTCTTCTGCCCGGTTTCGGGTGTAATGGGCTGGACATTCCTCCGCGACCAACAACTCCGTGCTTGCGAGGAAGTGGAAGTGGAGCTACTTATAAGGAGGAAGGTCAGGCTGTTCGGGCAGGGAACCGAGCCTGGCACATGCATGGCTGATTCCTACAGCTTTGTAGGACCAACATCGATCATGCGGGGATGGGTAATCTTGTTGAGTATTTACGGAATCACCTTGACGGCATCTCCATCCCCGCCTCCTTGTCGTACCCTCTCGGTCTCTCTCGCCACGTCCTCATCGAGCACGTCCCCTTCCCCTAGCTGTTGGGGGCTCACGGAGCTGAGGAGGGTACTTGCGCCCACGGCGGCTTTGCCGCACAAGCTCGACAAGCACGAACCGCCCGCCGAATATCTGTCCGACCGGGGGGGAACGCGAAGAATCGCGTACAGGCGACACAACCCAAGAATATGGTCAAAGGTGGGAGGGAGGGGAGGCGGGAGGGGAGAAGGCTACATTCAAACTACCGCGGTCTTTCCAGCAAACGGGAAGCGGGCTGCCTTACTCTCCATCTCTCCTTCTCTTCAGTGATACCGTCTCTAGCCGTAAGATTCTGATCGACAGACCGAGGTGGTCGTGCCCTCCGGGTACAAGCGCAAAAAATGTCCCCCGGCCAATGATGCAACACCACTCCAACCCGTTTTAATCGCAAGGGCACATAAATAACGCACCTCTCTATCAGGAGGAGGAAAATAGTGTAGACCACAACCTCACACGCCATGTAGGTCAGGCTGCGACGAACGAATTTGTCGAACGGGTCGAAGTCGTCTTCGAAGTCATCTTCGCCTTCTCCTTCCTCGTCCCCTCCGACGACGTTGGTGAAGCCGAGAACAAGCAGCGCGAAGGAGAAGCATACTTGCGGGAAGAGGTTGAGCACGAACAGCAGCGCATCCTGGTACCACTTCTCGTTAGGAATCTGCGCCCGAGACGGTGGTTCCGAAGCCAATCAAGGTTTTAAGAGAAAAAGCGAGTCAGAAAGAGAGATAACACAGCAAATTTGTACAAGGTGGAAGCAGCTGGAGGGTCTCGATGATCCAACCGCATGGATGGCCACAGCGAACATTGTGTTCGACGCCTCGCTCAATCGTAGTATTAGGATCAAACATCAAAATTATACCAACCACGCACCAGATGGCCCCCGGAACGGGCAAGCCTCAAGCACAGCAAGGAGCGATGCGGGAACAAGCAATCCGCCTACGCGCTCCGATGTATCACGTCAGCGCGTTGGGCCAACACAAACCCGCCACTCTCTACCAAACAAATACGACATTCGCCTGCACCCTCCCCCGTGCCCGTACCAAAAGTCACTTACCGAGAATAACGCCACCGGACCTGGAAGGGGTAGTGGGGGTAACCAGCGGACACCAGGTGAAGTGTGTAAGAGAAGCAGGAGGCACACCATGGTGATGGTAAGTTGGTAAGAATGAGTCGCGAACCGGATGCGATGAAACAGCAAGGCCGACACCAGCGACAACATCACCTGCGACAACATAATACACGGCAGGCTCCCATATCATCGGCTCTGAATGAGGCAAATAGTTGGTCCTACCGCAGTTGATTGCCATCAGAGGTGAAGAACTTGATGTGTCACTGAACCCGTATTAGACCCCACAGCACGAGCACAACAACAAGCCAGGGACCTTCAAAGATGAAAAGAGGCCCGAGAAATTGACAACAGCATTGCCCCGCCTCCCTGAAAGGACAAATAACCACGGCTCACAACCATGGGCACCTGGCGTACGGTCGACGAAATCCAATAGAGCATCATCATAAGCACGACGTGTCTTAACCTTTGTTCCGAACAACTGCAGGCAAACATGCACACTACCAACACCAACCGTCGGACCTAGGATTCCCAGGACGAAGTTGTGGAACAGCCAAAGGTTTTGGGCCTTGCTGTGAGACGAGAACATGAAGCTTCCGAGGTAGGTGTAGGGAACCTGTGTCGGGCGTGTGGGGCACGGTTTTGTCAGGGCGGCTAAGTAGTATATCGCTCGCCAGAAGCTGTCAGCATTTGTCAACAGCGCAAGCAACAGTCTTCGTTCTTTCGAAAACCTGTGAGACCTGTGAGCGCGAGAATGAAAACGACTGCAGTCTTCTACAACCCGAAAAAAAGGGGAAAACCTCGGCGGATCGCAAGGGCATGGAATCGAGAACGCTACATCTGGTGTGATTGTTCGGGCACGGACTCGGGTAAGGGTTGATCGCCCTGATGACCGTTTATAAACAGTCGTGCGAACAATAGCCGCAAGATAGAAAACAGCATCATCCGACAGATTGAGCAGAACTTGACATGGTCCGAGAGGATGGCACAAACAAAGATTACTGCTTCACCAAGCGGAAGGGGGGAAGACCTAGGACTGCGACATGGCCGGGCCAGGACACAACCATCGGGCACGCTCACCATGCTCAGGCCGAACAGGATGAACAGCAGCACAAACGCCGCGTCCGCCCCGTTCTCGAAGAGAGAATCAACGCCGAGGCCTTTGAACAGGACGATTGCAAACGTCATCGGGACGAGAAACGATCCAAAGTCCCACAAGAAGGACGAAAACCAGTACGCCTCGAGTCCCACACCAGACACGATCTGGCGCAGATGGGGTGCGATGGCCGGCAGGTGCACGTTGAACGGTAGTGAGTGGTCAAGGAGTGGACGAGGCTGCGTATTGCTTGTTTTTCTGGTCTCGCTTTTTTTGTGTGAAGGACGTGAATGATACTGCGAGGTCTAGAAGGAGGCGCTTCGCCACATCTGGAACTAGTGGTAGCATCGAGGTTTCAACGGGATAGCGGTGATAATAATTGTTGTAGGGCTGGCAACAGCTCTTTCTCATACTACGCTCACGGTCCACACATAGCTGATCTTGCATACAGTAGGTACGTCGTCGTGAGAGTTGGCTTTGAGGGCGTGGTCATCGCACACACCTGTTGGTGCTTGCACTTGGTGTCCTTCTCCCTGACGATAAACATGATCCAGCCTGCTGGCACAAAGCTGAAGGCCATGATGGTGAAGATGATGATGAAAAACGTCTGGACGAAATCGAGGATTTCCTCTACATCCGCCGTCTCTGCATTCCAGGGGTGAGGGTGCAACGGGGTTCCAGCAAAGTCGCGGCATACAACACGTCAATATCATTGCATCCACCGGGTTTGGTTTGCGATTCCGAGACGCGATACTCGCGAAACCATCATTCAACCTGCTCCGAGTGACTTCTACCTTGACGACAAAATTTCCTTGTACTCTGTCAAGCATTGAGTGTCAGCTGGTGTACTCTGCCGCATGCTTCGTTGAGATCAAAATGGGCTTTAGCAAACAAAGAAGACAAAGGCACCATCATGCGTTCGCATTGGCACACCTGGCATGGGGTGCATGACGGTCTTGATGCTTTGTTCCGGGTCCCCAGACAGCAATCTCAGAATGGCGGAGTTCATCTGGTTCAGATACACCGGTGCGCTGTGGAGGGCGCTGTAGTTGGACTGGCAAAGCGTGCATGTTACACAACCAACGACAAACGGCAAGAGCGGGGGGCAACCAATGCGGTCGTGAGGATTAGAATGAACGGATTCTGTGAAGAGTCGTTCTAAATTGCCGTTCGTTGCAACAATTCGAACCGGTTAAACCGCTCAGCAACAAGTGCAGAACTACAGCAGTAAGTATGTAAACGTCGTGCTTTCCATGATATAACAATCCGGTCGGGGTGCGAATGAGTACTGGATAGGACGTGCTGCAACTCTCAACTCTCAATAGGGTACAGCGGTCGAATGAGGAAGCTGGGGGGCACTGCTACTACAGTAGTATATCTACTGTTTTCATAGCCTAATGCACCAACGAGGACGCGATGATTCCTCGTCTGCTCACGTGAATCGTGTAGTCGAACGTGGCTGCGGCGGTGTCCGCCTCGCGGAAGGACAAGGCGCCGAAGACCCTGTTGTCGTAGCTGTTCGGGAAGACGGACAGCGCCGTGTTGAGCTGTTGGGCAGTCACGCAGAACGTACGGTTTGGTGCCGCCCGTGGCGAGCAACGGGGAGATTGTCAGGGAAGCGAGAGGCAAGGGGGGCGGAGATGAACGGTGGCGAAGGAAGGAGGACGGCGATCGGCCCAAACGACAACCAAGCTGACTAGTGGTAGTTGCTTGAGAGCTTGTGGAGACTAACGTAAATGCCCGCGAACCCGCCTTTCGTTCCTCAACAACGCACAAACTTCACGCAGTGCATGCATATGCAGTGTCAGCCTCTTCAGTTTGGCAGATTACTTGCCTCGCCGACAGCTTCGCCCGATTCGGCATCTGGCGATAGCTCCAGGTCAACTTCTTGCGCCGAGTCGGGGTTGTCAAGCGACTCCATCAGCACGCCAGGGTCACAGACACCATCGGTGGCAATGGTGTCGGAACACTCCGTCGCGAAAGGAAAGGGCGCCCCACCCCCGTTATTGTAGACCTATGTATCGAGACGTCGTCAAAAGGGTCAAGGGCGAAATGGGGTGAGCTGCGCAAGTTCATGGTATGTGTGTTGCACAGCTATATCGACGATTGGCACAACCCCCCGCACAGCAGGTTGACGCTCCGCACAGCGGACACGCCCTACCCTTGCTGGGGCAGTCCGTTTTTTTCGTCACGAGGGAGAATTGGCAGCATTTTTCGCATCAGGCATCGAACCTGTGGGGAGAGGGCCAGGGCGGGCTGGTCCTTTATATCGAAGTCTAGGATTAGAAGGGCGCCAGTTCCAATGAAGACGACGGGCATGAGCACCACGAACGCCCACATCTTCTTGTCCCGCCTAAAGGTAAGCAGGCGCTTCTTCAACAGAGCCAAAGTCTGGTAGAGGAAAGCCGATGTCCAGGAACGGTCGCTGGAACGGTCCTCGGTAACGCCACGCTGAACGCTTTCGTTCGGGGTCGCCACCTGCAGTCCGGCGAAGGAAAGAAACACCCCGAAAGCCGAGAGAGGGCCTTGAGCAATGCTGAGGGTACAATTTGCAGTACTGTAGAAAATCACCAATCACCACCTCGACGTCGCTAAGACGGTCTTCGGAAGAAAGTTTAGGTTTTTCGGTCTTGTTGTCTTCGACTGCAGAGCCTTCTACGCCCCCGAAGGAGGACAACCGCGACAGGAACAACGTGAATGGATGTACAACAGCAGGTGTACATATAGCACTCAGTTCGACAACCTACGGCCATCCTGTCCGTCCATTCATCCAGGAAGCGTCGAACATACTTGCGCGTACGGCATATCGTCGGATTCGGTCGATACAGCTCACAACCATGCGAAAGGACTCTTGGACACATTCACGCTGTGGTGACACCTTTTCCATGTCAGAGGCGTGGCTGCTTTCGCGTCGGAGGCGGCCTAGATGCCCGAGGTTCTTGTGGTCGGTAGCTTCGCTGGCCACCCGAAGGAACACCTCTTCGAGGGTCGTCACGCTCATGCCGTAGCTACAGCACCGGTTGCCAAGGGTAGCGGTAGGGGGGGGGGGGGGGGGGACCCCAAATCCGGGATGCCCGAATCCTTAAAACATTTACCCCCCATCCCTACAAAACCGGGAAGGAACACACCGGGGTTTCCCCCGAACAAGGGAACGGGAGGGGGGGGGGGGGACGGGGAAAACGGGAAGAAGGGGGGGTTATTTTTTTCACCCCCTTTTTGGCCCCCCAAAATATCAAAAAAAAAAAGGAAAAAATTGGGGTTTTTTTCTTTTTCACGGTTTTTTTTTTTTTC
>FN648552.1:63465-76308 GCA_000310025.1 Ectocarpus siliculosus | reverse complement strand
TTTTGGGACCCATCCCCCCGGGGGGGCCCCCTTTCCCATTTAAGAGGGGGGGCGGTTTTCGCTTGGGGGGCGCCCAAAATCCCCGGGGTTTTGGGGGTGGGAAGTTCCCCGGCCCCCCCAAAGAAACCCCTTTTGGGGGGTCGCCCCCCCCATCCGGAAGCACCACCCCCGTTTCCCAAGGGAACCGGTGGGGGGGGGGGGGGGGGGTACTCATAGTCGTGCATGCCGTAGTCGTTAGACCATTGACCTCGCATCCCTACAAAGCCGGGACGGAGCACACCGGGTTCTCACCGGACCAGGGTAGCGGTAGGGGGGGGGGTGACGTGGTAAACGTGTAGGATGGGGAGTTAGTCTTTCGCACGCCCTTTCGGCACCCCAAACATACCAGAAAAAGACTGAAAAATATTGGCATTTCTTCTTTTTCAGCGTTTTTGTTTTTTTCAACGTTGTTCAGAACGCGTGGCGAAGCCGCGCTTAGGTTGCGGGCATGAGGTTAGGGTTGGGATCGGGTTGGGTTGGTTCAACACCTATCCAACATGTTCCTGCATAATAACTCACTCACCACCTAAAATTCAAGTCAACACTAAAATACTTAAGGGGAAGGTGAGGCCAGAGCAATGACGACGACAACGAGAGACGAGGACGACGATGGTACGGACCTGTTGATGCCCAGCTCTTCTTTGCGATCGTCCATCTCGAGCAGCATTCCCTTGAACGAAGAAGACGCTTCACTTGGCAGCTGGAACGACAGCTCCGCCCCAACGTCGCTGAGGAGGACGGAAGCTTTGACGTGGGAGCGAACGAGAGCCTTGATTGGACCCACCTTCATGGCCGAGGGTTGAGTGGAACAGGTGGGGAGCATCCAAAGGTTGAGGTAGAGAAGCATTAGTGGTTCTAGGATGACCGGGTGCGGCTTCGGGGAAACGATTGGCGGAAGGAAAAGCTGTTAGCACTCATGATACCGAAAACGTGGGGGAGACTAGGCAACTCGCCTATGGCGGCACCAACAAAGAAATTATAGCTGTATATTAATAGCTGATGGGTGTGAGATTCATCGGTAGCTGGTCGTTGGTCTACGCACGTCGTTTATCGTTGTACAGCGAGGTACCCTGTGGAGAGGTGCTGCTGTTGTGGCAGAAACACAACCCAAATGGCTACTTTTTCGAGCTCCATTCTCTCCTACAAAAAAAAACGAAGGCAGGACAGTAAATTCGCCAGCCGAAAGTGCCTTGGACTACGGTGGGTCCTCCAGAGGAATCTGGATACCGGCATCTACAATACTCCATGCGCTATTGTCTCGTACAGTACGGTCATAGCAAACCTGTAGGTGGGATTTGTCGTTCTCGTGGCGAGGTGTCCCCTCCTCCAGCTTGGATTCCGACACGGCGTTCCCTCCTTCCTGGCCATTGGGCGAGCTCGGTGAGTCTCCTTCGATGCCTCTCACCACGGTCAGGTTGTACCTGTTTAGGAGAAGGTGGGGGGTCGACAGCGCTTCGACTCTGAAACCGTGATCCCTCTCGGTGGGGAGGCTGGCTTTCGGGAAGCCAGCAGCCAAGACACAATACAACCGTTTCACCAAAATTCCGCCAACCCGGACCTCCAACGAAGAAGAGTCGGTCAACTGACGGCTCTAGAGGACAACAGCTGACAAAAGTCTCTCACCCAACTCCGTAGTGTTTCTTGAGGAAGAGGGAGCTGCCGCAGCACTTGAGCATCCCGTCCGCCATGATCGCCTGAGTAGTGAGTAGAGGGGGAAGGCAAACAAAGCTGAACTCGGAACATGCGGTCGAACTGATTCTGCTCAGCGAAGAACAGTACCCGGTTGGGACAAAAAAAAAGGGCTAACAGCAGTATCATTCGGACACAGTTTGGAACACCAGACGCTTGGTGGAATTCTTGTTCTCACCACGCGATCACCGAGTAGATCCGCCTCGTCCATGAAGTGTGTCGTCAAAACGACCACCCTGCCCTCCCGATTCTTGCGGATCAAGTCCCACGTGAAGCGTCGGCTGTGCGGATCCATTCCGGAGGTTGGTTCATCTGCACAACAGCAGTCGAGTGTGGACGGCGGGATGAGGTACAGGGAGAGGCCAAACGCGGAATGGAGGGGAAAAGAGAGACAATAATGGGATGGAGGTGAGCGGGTTGAATCTTCGAAAGACCTTGGCGAGGAGATAGGCGACCCCAAAAATACCACCGGATCGTACCCGGAGATAAGAAACCAGGAATTCCTTAACAGCTGCCGCACCCACTGGCTTTGCTGCCTGCACTCAATAGGAGTATGCCTTGTCGCACACCTTTGACACTCAAGCGACTACTCACCTAGGAACACGACCTTTGAGCCACCGATGAGAGCAATTCCAACGGACAGCTTGCGCTTTTGCCCGCCGGAGAGCGTCTTGGTTTTCTCGTTCTCCTTCTCCGTTAGCCCGACGTCCAACAAGGTTTTCTTCAGAAAGAGAAGGGGAAGGGTAGGGGAGTATTGGTCCGTCGTTTGGTCGTCTTGGGGCAGAGAAAGGAAAAGCGAATACCGAAGGTTAATAGTACCAGCTACCACTAGCGCTGTCTTGTGGTTGCCATGAACAATGTTAGGTGGAACACTGCGTTAGGTTTTAAACTGCTCGTGGTGAAGGATGGGGGACGGCAGATGGTGCCGCCTTCCGCCCGAGGCTGCCCATCTTATTACCGCGACATGGACTTCTGAGATAAGGGCACGGGTGTAGGCGATTATACCTTGATGGCCTCCCCCAGGTCGGCATGGGGCACCCCTTTCAGCACGGCGTACAGCCTGAGGTGCTCTTTGACGGTGAGGGTAGGGTACAGGATGTCGTGCTGGGGACAGACGCCGAGGGACTTCCTGATGTTGGACATGTCTTCGTTGGCGTCTCGCCCGGCTATGAACGCACTCCCTTCTGTCGCTGGGATCATCCCCGTCAGCATAGCCAAGAGCGTTGTCTGCCACACGGCAAGAGGGGGGGAATCCCAAGCATTGGGCGGAGCGCACACCAGACGGTTACAAGCAAACTGGAGGATGCGCTTGGAACGTGTGGTGGACCAAATGCGCACATGATGGTGATGGTGACAACGATTGTATACAGGAGCTATCGATTTGGCGTTTGACGTGTTTGGATGTACTTACGTGAGGCATTGTGGCAACAGAAAAATGAGGATACGTTCGGTGGCGAACCAGCGGCGGCATCGCGAAATAGAAATAGTACGTATCAGGTTACGAGCACTGAGTCACGCAGCAGTGTCGTCGTATCAACGGTTCAGATGCGAAACAACTCTTCCAGTTGGTATCCAACGACTGTTTTGCTACAAACTTAAACCCCCATCCCCCAGCTATTGAGGTTGGGAAGCAAGCACGACTTCGACTTGCTCCATGTTTTAGTCGGCTCTTGACCCCGAAAAGGCACGTTAAGGAGGGTAGGTCCGGAATCGACTGAGAACAAAATCCGAAAATGTTCTTGTCCCAGCCGTTGGATGCGGACATGTGCATATATGCCGTTAGGAAGGAGACCCACAAGGGACACGCTATGCGTAAGTTCGTGTGAAGATAAACATTTCTGCCATGGTTTGACGCGCTTTGGGCTCGGCTGTATACCCTGAAACGGCCATTTCTCCTGGTAGTCGCACTTTGGTCATAAAAGTGCAGATTATCAGCCCGCATGTGCCCAAAAAGGGTATACCTAATGCAGATGTCCCTACCCCCGTTTTCGCGCACGTGGGAAATCTACGCTCATCCAAACCGTACACTCGGGACTACAGCAGTAGTCTGTTGCAGTTTGTCGCAACACGAAGCCCTGGGAAAGGGCGAGATAATCAACTGTGGTCTTGACTTTCGGCTGTCGGTTGACTTATTATCTATGTACAGTTACCTTGCCGGCGCCGTTGTGGCCCAACAGAGCCGTGATCTGACCAGCATACATGGTGAGATCTAGCTTGTCCACCGCCGTCTTGGAACCGCCAACTGAGCTCCGGTACACCTTCGTTAGGCCTGCGATTGAATCGTGTTGACACAACACCACCGTGCTTATGAGATTAACTGTTCAAGGAGGCATCGCAGGAGTAGCGATCTCTATGGTATCGCGATGCTTGCCCCTCGTCTTCAGCAGAACAAAGCAATCACACAACAACGTCGATCACTGATTCTCGCAAGGGACGGGGCGCCTTTCACCGATACCTCCCAGAACAGAGTTGTCTGAGCCGCTTGACCGCAGAAGAAGCGCATCGGCTTCCAGCTCCAACAAGCCCAACTTCGAAGTCGACAGCAAAACTGAGAACCCTTTGTACTCGAGGAGAAACGGTGTCAACATCGCAAGTTCACCGTCTCTAGATATGCGTACGAGGTGAATGTTAAAGTTAGACCACCCGACACGAGGAGCGCCTGTCAAAAACAAACCACAAACCAGCGTGGCGCTGGTGCAAGGAGTGCAGGCGTTCGTTCTAAAGTACGAAATTTTGTGTTTTCGAATGAGTATTGGTGAAACTGGATGAAGGTTGCCTGCATGATCCACGACACTATGCAATGATGACATTGTGCGCTCACCGCGAATCGCGACGCATTGGCCGGCGGGCACCTGGGCCCTGAGCTCTTCAGAAGCAGGTTCCACCGATGGTCGCCCCTCGCTCTCGTCGTGACCCAGCAACTCGGAGTTCTTCGCCATCGCCTCCCTGTAGTATAGGATGATATAATGACACAGAAACAAGTTAACCGTAAGGTACTGACACGTTGAACGATCTCGCATGGGCGCTGTTGGTCATGTGTGCGCAGGCCCTCTCAAACGTATCGATGGTACTCTTCGTCGCCGACACAACGGGCTGAAAAACGTTGTGTTCTTAAACTGTTTCAATCTTCCCATTTGTGTGCCACGCATGCCATCAGATTGCCAGCCTCGACATGGATGGACACCGAGTCACCGTACAATCGTCGACGGGAGGAGACGAGACGCGAAACATGACCGATGAAGGCGTGAGTCAGTCAGCCCGCGACATCAACCACCATCACACCACTCGAGAAAGTCAAAAACTGAAATGCAGTCACGGTCACAGGGACTTCAACAAAATTCCACAAGAAACACCTTGTGAAGAGCGAGCCCGTCTCGTCCGGCAGGACGCGCTTTCACATGTAGTATAATAGTTGGGCATACACGTACCTGCTGGTCATTCCGGAGAGCCAGTAGGCCTTGGTGAAGATGAACCAAGGCTTCTGGGATGTTCCCCACTCCGAAGGCAACACCTGGTTTGGGCACCGGCGGGATTCGCGATAGAGAAATGGACGATGCTGAGAATTAGTGCTTGACGATGATGTCAACGGGCCATCATGGAACGTGCCCTGAACCCGACCGTTTCAATTTATGTAGTTTGCGTAGCCTGTTCACTTACATTGGTAGCGTACCACGCCAGTACGGCGTAGACGAACACGTCGATGATGAGCATGGTGATGACGTCATTGAAGGTGAAACCGCTCTCGCTTGACCCGGCCGTCTCACTCGTTACCCCCTGCCACCGTTTCGTTCGCAAATAACAATTTGGCCATTTGTAGTGATTTCGAGGTCAGGACTATAGTTAGATGTCGCAGGCGAAGCACACCAACCCGAGACACGGCTGTCTGGAATGTCGCTCTCTGGGATCATTGGTAACCAGGACCAACAAGAACGCTGTTTCGATTTGTTTTTTGCATCACGCAGACCGCACGTGTGGAAACCAAGAGGCGTTCGAAGCGCAGGGTTACCACAGCCTTCAAGTCTTCGGAAGCGGATAGGCGGAGTCGGACAGCGAGAGGTTTGACACTAAGAACGAGAGTCGGAGGAATCACCGAGAAAGAAGCACAGGTGTATGGATAGGCCCCTCGTATGTTGACTATGCATAACGATACAGCGGAAGGTCCAAGGCGTCAATAAAACCTTCGGGTCTAGTCTAGAGACCGTATTCACTTCTCTCCCGTGTTGGGATAAACGCCGGGAATACGTACGATAGTGCTAACCCACCAATGTTTTTTTCATGGTCCAAGATTGATACAAAGGTACGGAGTATAAAACAAATCGGGCCCACAAGGAACCACCATGTGGATCCAGCTGGGCACTCGCAAGGTTGGAAAGGTATGGTGAAGGTCTCCCTTGATTTGAATTGAATTGATTTGAATTGACCGTTATTTTTCTGGCCACTGCTCAATGCCTATGTACACGAGCCGATCCCACCCAACCGGAAGGACACGGAGTAACCCCATTGGTCACTCAAGGAAGAGGAGGGACACTACTCAAAGGCGTACACCCCGCAAGACGGTACCGCTGCGCAACGGTAACCATGAGCAACCCAGAAAGAAAGCTGCTCACCACGCCGGCGTCTTCGAACTCGACCAGGGGTACAGTGCCCAGGGCAAGGCACGTGGAGGGCAACAGGCAAGCCGCCCGTCTCTGGTTGGCCGTGATGCCCTCCTTATCCGAGACCGCGAAGTACGGGAAGAGGGCAACAAAGAACAGCAGGGTGCCGATCGTGGCTGCCGTCCGGGCGCGGCTGAAGAACGCTGAGGTCGAAAAGGTAGGGAGACATAGTATTATATGTAACGGGGCTGGAACAACAACACGGACGGCGGTAGAACTGCTGTAACTGTGGGGGGGTTCTTAAGGCAGAGCTACAGTGCACAGCACGAGGTTAAGGAGAAGGGGTGGATGTCGATAGGGACAAGGCACGGGTTCGATGGAGGGCGCGATCGGTGATATTGGCAGGGGAGGGCTGGAGGTGGATGGGATACACACATGGAGAGGCAAGACTCCGGGATAAGTTCGGGATAGCTGGGCGCGCTGGTGTACTAAGGGTTAGAGCTGTTGGGAAAACTGGGGAAGAGCCTGTAGGAGGTGCAAGCACAGAGAATGAAGTAGGGTTGGGTTGAGGAAAAGCTGATGAGCGCAGTACTCATGAAGAAGGATATCTATCATCTTCGTTACCTTGAAATAGCCGGAGTAGGGTTCTTTCGGAAATATTTTTCTTATTAGAGATTGGTGGTAGGGGGTAGTGGCTAACGCTTTCAACATTTGCTGGGGAGCTCAACAGGCCTTCGCACGTTCTCTTAGCCCGGCGTAGACGGCGTTGTCTGTATTGTTCCATGTCAGCGTATATCGTTAATCAGAAAACCAGTTTTTCCTATGTATATATAGAAGTACTAATTATCCGTCACGTTTCTCTGTCTGTCTCTCTCTGATTGTGTGTACGTGGGTCTCACCTGCGATGAAGAAGCAGAACGACGTCGTCGCCATGAAGAAGGCAAACAAGTACAAAAACATGAGCACCTTGTCGCTGAATAATAAGGAAAACACAAACAAACATCGGCGGACCGGGCGAAGGGGGGCGTCAGGCAACGGGCTTTGACTTGACCTTCCATGCAGACATTTTGGGGTCATGGTCAAGGTCTTCAAAGAGAAAGGCAATGGTCGGGCGAGAGTATTCCAACCCTGGCCCCAGGTAAGCTACAGGAGCATTCAAGGAGTGATGTATTTTCCTATGTATCAGCTTCACGTTTTAACGCCGAAAAACGAATCCAGTAGCGCGATCAGTGCCGCCGTGTTTCCTCTTAACATCTTCAAAGAGCCGTGTTCTAGCTTTAGCTTGCCTGTTCTCGAATAGAGTGCCAGAGGCGATCACCATGAGCAGGGCGACACAGAAGAAGAGGCAGACGAAGTGGAACACCCAGGAGGCGGTGTGAGCAAGACCGGTGAGTCCCATCATCTTGAGCCCTTCCTTGATCCTCAGCTCCTTCTCCTTCACGAGGTGGCTGAGAGTGTTGGCAACCGGAAACATGACCGAAATCACGACTAGGATGGCGAACGTGAAGCCGGCCTTAAGGAAAGGAAGAGGGGGAGAACAACGCGACGAGGAGGTGGGGGTCAGTCGGCAAACGCAAACGAGTAAATTCGTTCACTACGCTTTGCGACCACGGCAAGAATCGGCAACTAGAGTATTAGCACTAGGAGGTAAGCTCTGCTTCGAGCCGCAATACCCGCCTCACGTGGTCTGATTTCGCCAGAGCGCTCATGATAAGACGGCCATGGAGTAAGCAAGGGTCGAGCGCGCTTCGCACAACCCCTGCGAAAGTCTCAGTTGAGTTGAAAACAAATGTCAAGGAAGGACGGAGTATCTAACCCTCCAAGTGCGTCCACCTACAGTACACGGTCTCTTCTTGGCCCCATAACCTCCAAACGGTGAGGTTGACGGTCTACACCGAATACGCCCTGATCTCCCAGTCAAGGCGGTGTTGATAACAGATCATATTGGTTTCATTCGTCGTGGAGATGGTCCCTTTTCGTGAATCCCACTGCTGTGAACCGGGGCGCACCCTATCTACACCTCTCTTTACACCCCTCGACTTACGGTATCCCAGAAGCCGTTTTGCGCGTAGGCAGAGTGCGGAAACTCAGCCACCCGTACTTGGGGAGGCGAAAACTCGGTCGAGCTTCCCTCGGGCACGCTTTGGCTAATAATCCAGTTGTCCACCAGCTGCTGCACCGCTAGCACTGAGCTGCTGTGGTAGCGCTGTTTATTCGGGTGATGTCGGATGAGGCACGGACAGGAAGGAGGCGAGGGTTGGAGGAATTCTCAATACGGTGGGAGACGAGACCCGTCGACGTTTCGAGGCTCAAACAACATATCTGGAGACTTTATCACTGATCAGTCGCTCTCGAGATCTCGAGTGCGTAGGTTAGTCATGCCGCAGAATAGAGCCGGTAACCCTCACCAAGAATTAACTTCCACACAACACTTGCACAATGATGAATTGTCGTCCTCAAAGCTAACAAAGCTAACAAAAAGTAAAGTAGGTAGCAAGCAATGCCAAACGAGAACTATCGCAGCTGATCACTTGGGCGTGGGACCTGCACAGAACCAAGAACACAACCGTCCTCCTTGTTCGTAGATTGCGGGTCCATTGCAAGATTGCAACGGCCCTCACTGCAAAAAAGTTGGTTCAAAACCTACTGCCTGTAGAGAATGTACTGCCATACGTCTGGTTGCCACCGATCAGCCTTACCGATGTCCAGAAGCAGTCGCCAGGCTCCTTGCAGCTCGTGTCTGTGTTGCTAAACGTTGACGGGACGTTGTTGTAGTAGTACCCCCAGTCGTCGAACTCTTTCGTGAAGTTTGTCCTGATCTGCGGCACCCAAGGCGTTATCGACGACGACGCACCGAGCAGCAGGGAAAACGTGCAACTACAACAGTCACAGCCGGCTTAAACGCACAAACGTTGGGTAGTCGGCCCCCAACTCGTGTGAACTACGACAAGATTCTGGGGGGGGGGGGGAACGAGAGATCGAGATAACAGATCGTCGACGTGCTTGAAGCCAACCGAAACCATACCCCGCCACCCTACCCCTTGCCTTATACTCCCAATCTGGCCCGCCAGAGTAGAAAACAACCCCGAAGGAAAGCCCTGGATCAGCGCCAGCACTAGTGTAGCCTTCGTCTGTAACTATCTCCGTGAATTCGGCCTCAGACTCGAGCGCCCGCCAGTGGTCGGCCGACTCGGGATACGCTGCTTGGACGTAAGCGAGGAAGTCGTTTGCCTCGTCGACTCCGTTGGTGCTGTCCTTTGGCATCACCGCAAGCCCCAGAGCCTGTAGGTTCCAGCACCCCACAGCCGAGCAACGGTAGGGTAGGGTAGAGACAGGGGGGAGGAAGGCTTCAACGGGCGGTATCAGTGAGTGATGACGCCCGGACATGTGTGAATATGGAGGTGTTTGTCCCGCAGACGCTGCTCCTGCTGCTGCTGCTGCTGCTGCTGCTCCTATTCCTCGGTGTCGCGGTCGTCATAAGGAAATATACTAAGACGGTGCAGGCGTACAGTACAGTATCTGCGACAACTCAAGGAGGGTCTCGATGTGCTGAGAGCCCCCTCCCTATCGTACGTAAGGCATCGTTTCGTGAGGCGACGGTTCGTATTTTCGGCAGCAGCATCTGCAGCCCCGTGCCCCTTGTCTCCCTCCCCGGCGCGAACCCGAAAAAAACACGGCGTGTAGAATTGGGGAACAGGATTAGACTACAAGTCCACGGCGCGCGGAGAGGGGGCGCTCAGTAGCACACCCCGACCGCAGTGCTCCTCGGCATTAACCAATCCCTCCCCAAGCCGGAACAACTTTGTTGCTTTGTTCCCACCCTAGTGGCTCCAACCTAACACACGCTCCTAACACACGAAAATTCTGCGCGTGGGTGCGCATGTATGTACGCATGCATGTACGTCCCTGAGAGCAAATATATCGGAACACGGCAACTTCTGGAGAAACGGGAAGAGCTCACCTGGCACTCAGTCTCGATGTCCTCTTCTGGGATGGTGGCTTCAAACGGCTCGGTCTCATCGTTCACCAGAACCGCAATAGTGTCAGAAAACAGCGTCAGGTATTCGCTGCTGTTCAACTCGCCCCCCGGCGCGCCGCATGCGTCTTCAACGGTAGCAATGGAGTCTCCAGCGCTTGAGTCCGTGCCGTAGTAGTAGCCGGCGTACGTATAGCCCGTTGAGGGGTCGATGCACATGCTGTCGTAGAACTTGCGTTGGTAGCGGGAGGGGTGCGCGGCGAGCAGCGGGGGGGGGGGGGCGAAATTGGCCAAGGCCTTTCGGTTGTCGAGCTGCGGAACAGGTTTAGGATTGGTGAGCACTGCTGTGGATATTGGCTAGACAACAGCTGAAAAGAGCAAATACCTATTTAGTCAAAATTTATTGTCGTCGTTTTCCGGGAAGTTAGGCAGTCGGAAAGGCAAGGAAGGATCATACATTTTGTGATGCGCCCCCCGGTCGTGCAGGGTAAGCCGCATTGTAAGCGATCGCACGCGGTGCAACAGCTGGCTGTGCTGCAGCGCACCAGGGCTTCGAAAAGATACTACCCACGCAGCACTTGGGCAACGAACGCCGATACACTACTTGTACCACGGCAGCGAAAACCCGGGCGTGCCAATCACGGGCATCAGAATCAACGATCTCTCACAAAAGGACGGGGCTCGTAAGACATGGGCCTTGGAGATCTTCGATCATGAAAACAGGCTGGTACATTTCGGATTGAGGGTTACCTGGGCGGCGGTGCACTGGTCGGTCGCAGACAGGGAAGAAAAGTTCCCTCCAAGGCTGGCAAGGCCACTGCAGACGTACGCTAACGTAGACAACGCGTGTCCGCTTCCCCACATGGCCTGAATCAAAATAGAAAATAGCGGTGCACATCAGCGGGGAGGGATAACGATTCCAGCCGAAGAGCAGGGCACGTACAAGAAACATTTGTTTGGTACGGACAGCGGGGAATGCAAACCAGTGCCCCTACCTGTTGGTATGCGGGAATCAAGGATCACCTACGTCACTGATTCTTGCATTGAACGCATTCGCATTTCTGCTGGCACGCACTACCGCTATCTGCGATACGTGCGCGGGTGGGTCAAGTATGGCTGGCTCAAGTTTGCAGTACGACCCGGGGGAGGGGGGTCGACCATTGACCTCGCATCCCTACAAAGCCGGGACGGAGCACGCCGAGTTTTCACCGGACCAGGCTATAGCACATCACCAAGCGCGAAGCGCCGTGAGGTGGGACATGTAACGTAAAACAGCTATCCCGACTTACCAGGCTGGTGTTGGTGACTGGAAGGCCGGAGATGTAGTCAGACGGGAATCCGACGCCATAGTTGTCGCAATTGCACCTGTTGCAGGCAAGCAAAACCGTTTAGGTGGCTTAGGGTTAGACTGCTGCGATGGAGGAACGCGCTGTCGACCTGATAGAGGGAGCGGAAATGGGTGAGAATTGAGAACCACCTGCCGAGGATCCCCAGCCTCCTCCTTTGCCTCCACTACAATAGCTGGGGAAAAAAATGAGCCTTGTAGGTCGTTTGAGTGTACTTCCAATATAACTCCCGCTACTGCATAGAACTTTGTAACCCCAAGTGTACGCTTTAGACCGCTGTGCACTTGACTCAACACAGCAATCAATATTCTTTTTGTCGGTGTCTTACTCCAAGCGATGACAACGGGGATCAGATGTTGGTGTTATTCGTATTCCCGGAGGAAGAGGAACACTTGGGGGGTCTATCTATGCAGCAGGCGACTCCCCTACACTACACTACCGTCTCAGCAAACTGTCGCCCGCTCTTGGGTTGTTAGTGCACTCGATCACGCCTCGTTCGCCTTTCTCGGTGCATTGAGAACGGACGACGAGAAAGGACAACGGTATCGTAGCTCTCCCAAGGTCTTGAGTAGGTCGTCGAACAGCGAGAATGTCATAAACGGGCAGTCTTACATGCCGATCGCTCTGTTCTGCTACAATTTCATCGCGTTCTAAAGGCTGGTGTCCACCGCGCCACGGCAAGAAAGCAAAACGGAGGGAACGCCTCGCATGATTGATCTAACACTCTCTCTGCAGAAGCGTCGAAACGACGCATGCGGAGGGAGAGACGCGGTCAGCGGCAATTGCCATACCGGTACGATCGGTCGTTGCCGTCCCGGAGCACGTCATCCCGTGCGACTTAAGGTGCAGGACGTCGCTTTTCAGGCGCGTTACACACACGATCCAAACGATGCGATCGAGAGCACGATCGAAGTCACCTGAAGAAGATGTTGTTGTCGTAGCAGAGCACGTTGGGGTGCGAGGCGAACGTCTGCAGGTCCTCGAAGGTGGGTACCGGGGTATCGGCGAAGGGAATATCTCCTTCATATCTTGTTGGCTTAGAATCGCCCTTGATCAACCCCATCAGGTAGAGGAACAAGGCCGGCACTGCCAGCTCGATCAGCTGGAGCGTAGGCATCGTGTCATCCAAGGTCATGGTGAACATGAATATGGAGGGCAAGTGCGGGGGGGGGGGGGGGGGGGGGGGGGGGGGGGGGGG